>PIJE02000005.1:611208-648708 GCA_002895965.2 Coryphaenoides rupestris
GCACAAAGCAAACAACCAGTCTGTAAATGTAGCATGACGCCATATTATTATGAATGAATTTTCTATTGTGTTGTACACATGAACAACACAATAGAATGAAAAAATTATGAATGAATGATGAATGAAACTGGTGGTCACAAGTGGTCACAGCTGAGAGTCCAATCCCTGTCTTTGTACTAGCCATTCCAAAATTGTATCGAGAAACAAACTCAAATGGGGCAGTTGAGAATAGACTGTGGATTAGAAATGACCATTTAACACATAAGCATTAACGCTACATGACCAAATGCGTAACAGTGTGTATCTCAAGCCAAACAGCAGAAACTGCTGCAACTGAGGTAGAGGAATACGGTCCTTCAGCTCTGCCGCTAATGTCCTCTTTGTCAACCCAGGTAGTAATTAGCATTTAGGTTTTTTAACTGTATATATATTCAGTACACAATATACGATATGGACAGCAGCAATTGAGTGCTCGTACGTATTGAAGGCATGTTTAAAAGGGTGTAAACTTAATAACCATCAAGGTTGTGTGGCTGTCAATCATCACACTGCTTGTCAGTGATTGGTCAAATCAACCGACTTCATAGGTGTGCATAAAATATGAGGCTGCAGTGGGTCTATAGGGGATGGATAAGAGCATATAAGCATGTTGAAATGTGGGCATATAATCATGTCATGTTTATGTTTTTTATTTAATGGATTGAATGTGCCTTACAAAGGTATGAATGCATCCAATCTTCAGGCATAACAGGCGATAGCAAGGCCTGATGGTGTCATTTATGCGACTTGCATCGACTGATTTCAACTCCACTTTGTGAAAAAGTCAATATGTGTCAAAAAAGAAAGGTAATGGCTAGTCTAACTGTTCCTCTAACAAGCAAGCGAAATTAACCACGGAGGTCTTGGAAGTTCTTACTCTACTTTTTTAAATCAGTATATTCTCATAATCTATTTTAAGTTATAGGCCTATATGTTATAATTATGAATCCATGCACCAGATTTGTAAGGTTTTAACTGAAATTAACCAAATTTTAATTATCTGATGGAAGGTGGAAGGTTCGAGTTTAAATGGACAATTTTAGGACATAATGTTGGGATTTTGTAAGGATATTAAGGAAGGAAAGGAAAGCAAATGATGTGCTAGAGAATACTCACCCTGAGGCAGCATCTGTTGTTTTGGTGACTTTAATAGGGCTAATATGAGACATTTTTGCCTAAATACCACCAGCACATTAACTTTCTTACCCGTGGTGATCAGACTCTTGACCATTGTTATTAACAAATAAGGAACAGCTACAAACCCCTCCGCTGCCCTGCCTTTGGTTGTAACTACCATATCTCTGACCCCAAATGCATGTGGTTTGGATTGAAAGCCATCACAGACTATAAAGGGAGAAATAGCAGTTATGCCCAGCCCGTCACTTCTCTCCTCGATGAGCTCAACACCTTCTACGCACGGTTTGAGGTGATCAACAACCTTCCTACAGCAAGGGTAGCTGAGGACCAGGACGACTGTACTCTAACCACGGCTTTCCCTAACCACGGCTGACGTGAGGAAGTCACCAGGGCCAGAAGGCATTACAGGCTGTGTCCTCAGAGGGTGCGCCGACCAGCTAGCAGAGGTATCCACCTCTATATTCAACCTCTCCCTGTACCAGTCTGCAGTCCCCATCTGCTTCAAACAGACCACCATTGTCCCCGAACGGAAGAAACCTTCCTTCACCTGCCTGAATGACTACCGCCCTGTAACACTGAACACCATCATCATGAAGTGTTTCGAGCGGCTAGTCAGAACCCACATCTGCTCCACCCATCCTGACACCTTGAACCCCTTCAATTTAATTACTGTCCCAACAGATCTACGGATGACGCCATCGCCCTGACAGTACATACCACCCTCTCCCACCTGGTTAAGGGAAACACATGCGTGAAAATGCTATTAATAGATTACAGCTCAGCATTCAACACCATTGTGCCTGCTAAGCTCATTCTCAAGCTCAGGAACCTTTGCAACTGGATCCTGGACTTCCTAGTGGGCTGAGAATGGTGGGAATGGGCAGTCTCTGCACTAACCCTGAGCACCGGAGCCATTCAGGGCTGCGTACTCAGTCCACTCCTGTACGCCCTGTACACACTTTTACAGGTGCACCTGTTTGGCAGCTGTTCCGCTGCTGATTGCAAGGCCCCCTCCAGAGGGCGTCGGCTGCCATCTCCCAGCCGTGCAAAGCATCTACCACACACAATGCATTAGGAATGCATGGAAAATCATTGGGGACTACAGCCACCCAAAGCCATGGACTGTTCAAGTGGCTGCCGCCTGGTGGATGTTACCGGAGCATCCAGGCATGGACTACCAGACTCAAAAACAGTTTTTCCCCGAGGCCATCAGGCTTCTCAACCAGCAACACCAATCTCATTGATCATATTGATCACGTTAAATATACATGTATAACATTGATAATACTTAATATTTAGATTATTCAACTACTTCTGAATACATATTCCCTATGCTACATTTAAATACTCTAATATACTTATCTTATGTATATTTCTGCTATTCCATGTCATATGCCATATTTCTGCTACTACTGCCCTCACTTGTGCATTTGCCCCTACTTACTTTTACATATATAACTTACTTACTTGTACATTTATAATACTCAATATTCAATACTCATAGGCTATATCCCCCATCCCTACATTTTATAGAACAGCTGATGTGTTTTCTTTTTTTCATTACATTACATTTAAAAATGTTTATCCTTTATGTATATTGTTTTATCTTTATTATGTATATTTTGTCGTTCTCAATATACATATATATATACAGTATATATATATATATATATATAATCGCAAAAAAAAAAATCGAGTTAATCACAATAATAATCTATGATTAATCTTCATTAATCACAAGTTTAAAATACAAGTATTTAGTTATTATACACATGTATTTAAATAAAACAAATACATGTGTGGTGTAATAAAGAACTGCATCACAAACTGATGGGAGAAAGACGGTTTTTTACTTTATTATAACATCTCACAAACAGTGTGAACGTGTATGACATGACTCCAGTCAACTTAAAGTCTCGTCTTTTAACCAGTTGCTAGGAGACTAGCTTGTTAATATTTTCAGATGACAGAGCTGACCTCTTCTTTTGCACAATGTGGCCTGACAGAGAAAACAGTCTCTCACATGGCACTGTTGAAGCAGGTGTAGGTAGCTAAGTACCTTTGTGCAATATGGGCCAGCTTAGCATGGGCACCTTTGTGTGCTGACCACCACTGTATTGGACATGCCTCTATGCTGACACTGAGCTCTGCCCTGTACCTGTCTAGAGTTTTGTCTGTGGACGGTGGATCATCAGACTCTAGGAGTCTGATGATGAGATAGGAGGGCCATCTGCCTTGGTGGCTCAGATTCCATTTCCTCTGTGGAGGGCTGTGGTTCAGGTTCCCTGTCCTTAAGCATCTCAGTCAGCTTTCACCAAACATCTTCCCTCTCTGCTCTGGGCAGGCACCTGAGGTCCTTGAATCTGGGAACTAGAGCTTTTGCTACCTTAAGCCATGACATGTCTGTGTTCCCCTTTCATCTGTTTAGGTCCTCTGTGAATGAAGTGCACTACATAGGCAGGGTCAACATCTGAGGTCTCCATTGTATGCAAGAGGTGGCAGAGTGCAGGCAGCACCACAGATCAGGACACATATTTGTCAGCACCCAGGATCTCAGTGACGTACCTACAAACACACAAGACACACAGAATTAGTGACTACACTTTTCATTCAGATAACACCCATTTAAGGGACAGGCCTAAAATGATTTCTAAAATACAATAATATATTATACTAATTGGATTTGTCATAACTAAACTTGTATAGGGAGCATAGGGAAATCACTGTACCTGCATGGCTCCAGCAACCGCCATGTTACCAGCAGTATGATATGGACAATGGCCTGCTTAGTTTTAAGATAGAGGCCAGGCAGCACTTACCCCTGCACTGGCCATGGCAACGTATACCATTGACTCACTGTCTGCTTCCGTCACTAAGTAGCCCTTTTTGCTTTAGAAAAACTTGGCTTAGAGAGAGAGAGAGAGAGAGAGAGAGAGAGAGAGATACAAATTGAAAGAATGCAAGTTTATAGATTACAGATTAGCTAATTAACTATGGGCCACAATGGATACAAACATACACACAGGGACAAACAAATCACTGCTACTACTTATACTACTAGTGCTGCTGCTGCTGCTACTGCTACTACTACCATAATTTCCCAGCTATTAACCGTGGTTCATACATTCATTTGGTAACATTTCTGCAGTCCTGCAGTAAATATGTGCGGTCTATACATGGGAACGTATTTCTCATCAAAGATCACTAGCACCATCTGCAGGTACAGTATAGTATTATAAATTACTACCAATCCTATTAATATACTACTGGTGGTTTGTGCGAACAGGATGGCCTGGGATAGAGTGAGGCCCTGTTTATACGAATACAGAATGTTTTGAAAGCAATGTTTTTCCTTTGCATTTAAAAAAAAAAGCTTTGCATTCTCACAACACCATTTTCGGAATTATCTTTGTTTACATGGAACCTCAAAAGTGAGTGAAAATGATGTAGTGTGTATGCCAGGTCAGTAGGTGTAGCTGTAACATTTTTACTCAAATGTACAACATCCACAGAAGAACACTACAAGCCTGCACATAAAGCCTTTCTTTCAACCCAACTTGATAGTCCGCCATACTTTTAGTTGTTTCTGCTCTTGGGCGACGTGGGTGTGTCGCATAGCGTGACATCATTGTTTTCCCCAGTTTACATGACAACGTAAAGGTTGTGTTTCCCAATGTTTCTTCTCTGAAGGCCGTTTTCAGACCCCGAAAAATGCTGGTTTGGTTTTGGGTCCAATCTTATTCTCTATTTCCATGCTGCCAATAGGACAGATTATCAGTAGCTTTAGCAGCATCTCCTATCATGTGTACGCTGATGACATCCAAATGTATTCTTCTTTTAAACCCAATGAGCTTCAGAAACTGTCTGTACTGAACAACTGTTTAACTGCAATAATGAACTGGATGGCAGATAAAACTGAAGTCTTGATCATGGCCCCCGATAACCTTCAGTCATCGATTAAGCAGAACCTTGGTGCCTTATCCTCGTCATCTTGGTCCAGTCTGTGTAGTATTCATCTGATCTTCGACCAATCCTTGAGTTTTGTTGCTCACATTTGGACACTGACTAGATCATGTTTCTTTTCAAGAAACATTGTCAAACTTAGGTCTGTTGTGGCACGAAAGGAAATGGAGATGCTCAGACAAAAGCCATGCCTTTATCTCATCACATTTGGACTACTGTAATTCTCTTTTTACCTGCCTTGACAAATCTTCCCTACAACCATTTACAAACTGTCCAAAATGCTGCTGCAAGTGTCTTAACATGATCCAAAAGATGGTCACACATTACACCCATTTTAACCTCTCTGCATTGGCTTCTGGTCAATTTTAGAATTCATTTTAAAATTGTAGTGCTCTCTTATAGAGCCCAACATGGACAGGCACCCCTACATCACGCGCTGTGCTCTTAGGTTTTTTACCCAGGGCCTTTTAAGTGTACCTCGGACACGCTTAAAGACTGAGGGTGACTTTGATTTTCAATCAGCAGCCCCTAAACTTTGGAACAGTCTCTTAATAACATTGAGGTCCTTGATCTCTGTGGACACTTTCAAAAAGCAGCTAAAAACACACTTATTCAGACAGGCATTCAGGTAGCTTGTGGTATTTTCTGCTTTAACTTGTCTCTTATGTCTGTTATTTCCCCCTGTATATTTTATCTGGTGTTCTTTGTTTTTATTCATTTTTGTTTTTTAACTGATTTATTAGTTTTCACTGTGACTATTGTCTGTGAAAGGTGCTATATAAATAAACTTTACTAACTTAAGTACTACTTCTGCTACTACTACTCCTGCTGCCGCTACTACTACTACTACTTCTGCTACTACTCCTACTGCTGCAGCTGCTGCTGCTACTGCTAATATAATACTAATATAATATAATAATTATTAGTGTAGGCCTAATTATTATCATAATTATAATAGTCCTAACTTGATAGCAAAATCATGGTTTTCTGTCGATCTTCCCTATTTTTGGACTTCATTCAAGTTCCAGCAAGTAAGTGTGGATGAAAAAAGAACAACCTGTGGAACATAGTGGAAACGAATGTTCATAGCCCTGTAGCCTGCCGTAGCGGTGAATAAACACAACAATGATAGCTTCACTCTTAAGCTTTTCATGCACCTGAACACTGAGATTCTAAGTATAACTTTTGAATTGCCAGCAGCCCTTCACGATAAAAGCCGGTTGTTCGTCTTTACTGTCTTTGTCTATACATTTCAGATGCTTCTGTCATCATCCTCTGCTAACACAGCCATTTAGCATCAGCTCATGTGGCTTTGTGAGGAGACGTGATGATGTGATGGATTGTGTAGGTGAGCCAATCTTCCTGCTGAAACGTGGCAGAGAACAGAAGGCACTCAAGCGGTGGAGAAGGTCAAGTCCTCACCTCAGTGTGGAACTTGGGGATTTATAGCAGGCCAGAAGTACAGAGAGGAGGAGAAGCGGGTGCCAATGCCGTTAAAGTTGCCCTCTCTTGCTCTGCCTGTTCATGTGATGTACATTTGCACTACTCTTCATTCACTAGTGTGCCGTTGTGTTCAGTATTGTGTCTTAAAGGTGCTGTAGGTAAGATTGGAGAGCTGTAAAGAGAGAGAGAATAAATAATGGAAGACAGCCCCTGCCCTCTACACATTTCCAATCCATTGAAAAGTGTTGCATTCACTTACCTGTGATTGACAGTCAAGCTGGGTTCCGTGAACCAATCAGAGCAGAGAATTATTTAGCCAGGAGCGATCTGAATTGGCTCATACAGAGGCAGGCAAACCAGATATATCGCTCAACAGTATCTGACAGATGGCATTTCCAACAAATGATATAGCCTTTCAATTTTACATAGCTCTTAAATCGTACCTATTTGTAAACCCTTTTTAATGTGGCGGAATACATTATATAGAAGAGGGTTGTTGGGGCATTTAGGTGTGCACATTTCATTGTCGACACCAGCCACCATCGAATACAATACTATAACATTGAGCTGCTTTGTTATTTAAGTTACTACTACTACGGCTACTACTTAGTATTTCTATGCTTCAATTACCACTACTACCACTATACCACCACTACTAATAATCATGATGATCCTGTCGGGCAGGAGAGGCTGTGCAGCAGTTAATCTAGCCTCCATTATTTCCTCAGGAGCCAAGCATCAATCAATCATTGGATCCTTCCCTTGGGTGGTGTCACTCACTGGTGCCGTGATCCGATTAGACAGGTGCATGGCCGGTGGCCGAGTGCTTGTTGTCACCCCATGTGTTTACAATGTGAAGGATCACGATGCACTCACTTCTTGCCTCTAGATAGCGTGCATATGTGCGTGTCTGTGGCAGTGTCATGTGTTATTTTCTGTTTGTCATAGTAAATGGTAAATGGCATCTATATCATGCTTTTCAGACCTGTGGATGCTCAAAATGCTTTACAATTATTGCCTCACATTCACCCACTCATACACACATCCATATACAATTATCACAGGGGCGGTAAAGAGGAAGATGGGGAAAAGGATCCAAGAACAGGCAACAGGATGATTTTCTGTGATTTTAATCCCAAACACAGGCAGTCAGGAACAAGTTAAATGAACACAACAGAACCAAAATACAAACTAAACACGACAGACACGACAGAACCAAAATACAAACTAAACACGACAGACACGACAGAGCCAAAATACAAACTAAACACGACAGACACGACAGAGCCAAAATACAAACTAGACACGACAGCCAGAACCAAATGACATGACAAACACAAACAAGGATCTGACTAATTGGGACTAACAGGCTATTAATAGGCTGAATAATCATCACCCAATGAGAAACAGGTGCACACAAAATGGCAAAGACAGGAAGTAAAGTATAGGTGAAGTAAACTGCAGGTGAGAGGCAGGGTCAAATTGGCACAAGAAAAAAACTAAACAAATGAACAACCAGCAGGGGGGCAAAGAGGCAGTGAGTCCAGGCAGAGGTACTGACAGTAAATATTTTATGTCAGAAAGAAACCACATAGGAGGGGGAACAGAAACTGATTGTGACAAAAATATATCTGTGTGTTATTTCAATGAATAGATGCATGAATGAATGATTGTCAACTAAATAGAAATAATAATGTGTGAAATATGTGTGTAAAAATAGCATGTAAAAAAAGCCTGTAAATGGTGGAGTTTATCCAACACCATGGTCGGGGATCCCCCCACACCTCCATGCAGTGGGTGGCACTACGTGGAGGTGTGGTCGGGATCCCCGGCTGGGGGGCAGAGTGGGCTTGACTAATGGTGACTAATGTTTTACCATGTATGGGCCCTCAGCCCCCTGGAGGATGCACACACAATTACTTGTTGTGTCTATTTTTTTCCACTAAAGAGATGTTCTTTTCCCACTCTCACCTCTTCAAAAGCAAAATAGCAAATAGCAAAATAACAATAAAATGGGGGCAATAAAAAATACATGAAAATCACACAAAAACAACCTTAACATTTTTATTAAATTGTGTTTTTTTGCAACGCCTATTTGTTTTCTTTCGAATTCAATCCATCACTATTTGACATCCGATCCATCTCTGTCTTGTTGTTCTTAATGGTGTCATTGTGTCCCGCAACTTTGACTAATAGTCCAAAACAGCAGGACCGGCTAGCCTATTGACAAATGACCCACAGTATCTATCCAAGAGTAGTCGTGAATTATAGGCCTACATTGAATTATAAACCTGCTGCAAATAGCATTGGGGATTCTTCAATTAAGGCAGGTGGATTGACAATAGAAAGGGGATTCATTCGGGCTTGTGCCCCTATCGCCAGCATCATTTTTTCAATTTTTCTGAAGGAGGAGAGAGTATATTTGGTAGCATGCTGCAACCTCGAGAAAACAACACTGGACCTAGCATCTTTTTTCAGAGCTCTCCGATCTTTTTTGTGCGGCCACTCCAATCGCTTCTAGTTTTAAATCAAACGGAAGGCGCTGGCATCATGTCATCATTGTTGTTTCTTTTTAGGCCACCAATCATATATTAGATGGGGCGCAACTCATCACCCAGCATTTAAAATCATTTTAGCATTTACTTCTAGCCAGGGGCGTATACGTTTTGACAAATTCACATACCCATGGCTAATTTCCTGCATGCATGCACTGCTCATCACTTATGGATGTATCACTCAAAGTATCGCTGCAATGCAAAGCCGTGGGCGTCCATGTGTTTGAACTGAATGGTCATACGTGTATAGCAGCTAATTTAAAGATGATTAATGTTCCTGAGATTTTATATATATTTTATTATTTGATTTAAGAAATGTTAATTATCTGGATGATTGATTCACGCTATCTTTATTTCCAGAACCACTCATTCATCATGTCATAACTCCAATCTGGTCAATGTAAACCTCATCAAATCAGCATCCTCGTTTAGTTCTTGCCAGACACCTCACACCTGACTTGCTATCCACGTCCACCCTCACATTTGTTTTACACCTCCCCTGTTACTCTGTACAGCCATCAAAAGATGAATATCCCCTGTGTATGTCTTGTCAATAGCCCCTTTTATACACAATATTGCCAAAAAGAAGATCCATCATTATGCTGTTGTTTCTCTCTCAGTTCTCTCTCCTCCCTATCGTGCACTTCCTTCTGACGGGAAATCCAATGCCTTATCAAGGGGAAGGATAGTGTCCCATTTAAAAGGCCCTGGCTTTGATCCCCAACATCTGCAGTCCATTTTGAAGGCATTCTTGAGTTCAGATGCTTCCCCCCTACCTATCCCTTAAAGGGCTCCTATTATACCACCAGCTGGGAGTTTTATTATTATTATTATTATTATTATTATTATTATTATTATTATTATTTTAAATAAGCAAAACAAGGTAATTGTTCAGAGAGTGATTGACATCTTTTATCAGTGAGCAAGATCTGTGAATTGATTATTTGAAAGCCAACAATTTTGTTTCATTTTTTTCCATTTTGGAATTCTAGCTATGCTGCAATGTTTCCAAATATCAGAGTAGTAAAACATGGAAGCTTACTGAGCCTAGTCCTATGAGCCTCAACGTCTGTCAGTGGAAAAAAAAGAGCATACTAATGGTTGTGGTCATTAAATGGGGAATATCACTTTTATGGGCTCACCATTTAGCATGACTATCAGCTATTTAGCATGTCTATCAGCGAATCTAAAGGGATAAACTGCAGTGATGGAGCATTCCTCCTTCTCTCTGTCATTGTAGATGGAAGTGCAATCAGAGCATTAGCGTTTGCTCACTCATTTTGTAAATGGTCCCTGATCATGATAACAACGTTTTACACAGCTGCGCTAACCACCAAAGATTGGATTCTGATATACTCAAACTACATACTCAAGCCTGCTTTTCTCTTCTGCAATGATAATGAAATTCAATGAAAAAATGAGCAAGCTGTACAAAAAAAACATTGATTGAATGTGGGCTATAGGGATTGTATTGCAGGAATGTAGGGTATAGTAACTCCAGTCTGCCGTTTGTAAATATGTTGACAATTACAGCTTGCTGAAATATTCAGCACTGTGTCCTGCAGGTGGCATAATGACCTCAATGGTAAATAAAACAGGTGTGATACGACATTATACTGATGTTACACTGGGTGGAGCATCAGCTCTCCAGTGACATAGTGTAAGATTATAGAGCTTGTGATTAAAGATTGCCCGAATGTAGACCACAAAGGCTTGAGCATCAAAATATATTAGCAGAAGAAGTCAAACATGAGCCAGCTGGGGTCAATTGCCAAGCACCCAACTAAGCACTATTGCCAATCAAGGTAACTGGCTTGAAGAATACCCAAGTCTGAGGAGTCAGGCTGAAGTGCTCTCTCCAAGTAAGGAAGCTAAGTAAATTTAAAAGAACTGAATGTTTGAAAGTGTTGTTTGTCTACAAAGGCTGGAGAATTAATAGCATTGAAGGAAAGAAAGATCTCCTACTTCCTCAATTAAATAAATGGCAATGACATGTTTAACCTTTTTCTTGAGACGAGGCTCAAGTTCAAAGTTACACTTTTCAAAAGTGTAAATTCGATCTGTTGGTGGCGTTAGAGATTTGCTCAAATAGGGGTTTCTAAAGGTTGTTATTGCCGGGGTGGTTGGTGAGGTTCTTGCTCTCTCAGCCTATAAAATGCTCCAAATGGCTTGGGCAAAACATAGCCTCTGACAAACATAGTCCATCTCCTGGCCTTCTTGTGGCAGAAACCATTTTCACCAAAAAGGATCTGTCAGAACGTGTGGCTCCCAGTTGATAGCAACCTTTGAAACCTAGCCCCCCAGATGCTTTAATATTGAGGTTAGTATTAGGAAGGGCATCCAGCTGTGAAGACATGCTTCAATAAAAGTCATGGGTTGTGTTCTGAATAATGGAAAGTGCAACGGGACTCCTTAGAGATAGAGAGTTGTTATCGTAGGGTGGGTGTCCAAGGCATGGGCAACCACCAGATCGTGCATCCCCGCGACCAACTTCAAGAATTTTGTATATGTATGGAAAGATGTAGTAAGAAATGTGGTTATATACCATTAGTATTTTGGATGTGCAGATGAGAGAGACGGACTGGGTTACAGGTGAGAGAGCCGCCGCATGGTTTGAAGTAGTGGCTTATATGCACAAGAAGTTCAAGCAAATTTCTGATAGAATGACTTTGCCATCAACAATAAATGTGGGTTTTAAATAATCTGACCATTATTTCAAATATCCGCCCCACAATGTGGGACTGGACGATTACTGGGACATTGGTGGATCCTGGAACGAAGGCGAGAGATTCTCTAATTTTCGGACAGCCCAAAGTGATAGCGGTGATCTGTAATCCCTGTTTAAAAAGAGAGTAAACCACCTTGTTACCTGTCAGTCAGGAGGCTCTTCCAGTCAAATTGATTATATTGTTGACAGACATTGGGACTTTAGACTTGTCGCCAATGTGAAAGTCCTCCCCAGTGAAAAATGTGCTCCTCAACACAAACTGCTTGTTTGTGACCTTACCCTTGAGTTCAGAAAGCCAGGAAAATGGACGTTTACCCCTAAACCCCGTATTTGGAAGTTAAGAGACCCTAGGGTAAGGAAGACATTTCAGAAGTGGAAGCTGTTTTAGTTGATGATAGCTGGCAACTTCTAAAGAACAGCCTACAGAAAGCAAGTGTATGAGTATGAGTGTAAGAGTAGGTGGTCTTACCAAGAAAGGCCAATGGAGGAAACAGACATGGTGGTGGAATGAGTCTGTCAGCTATGCAGTGGAGGATAAGAGGCATTTGTGGAAAGCGTGGAGGAAAGAGGGTGGCAGTAAGAAGGACTGCCTTGAAGCTAAACGTCTAGCCAAGCGTGCAGTGTTGATCGCAAAGTAGAAGTCAGAGGACAGTAGATTCTTGGATGTTGATAAGGGAAGGGAGGATGTTTTCCGTATTGCCAAGTAGATGAAGAAAGAAAACCAGGACGTTGTTGGTGAGAGCTGTGTAAGGGATGATAAGGGCAATCTTTCTCTTTGTGATTATACCAACAAAACAGCGTGGAGGGAACATTGAACCCGTTGCTGGTCCCCCTCCTTATAACTCCTGAGATGGTGGAGGAAGCAATGAGCAAAATCAAGAAGGGCAAAGTCCCTCTGGTGTCGCTGCAGAAATGTTTATTGCCTCGGCTGAGGTAACCTGCCCGCTCTTCACAAACTCAATCATAGCTGAGAGAAAAATCCCTGACGACTAGAATAAGAGCAATATTATGAATCTATACAAGGGCAAGGGTGACGCGATGGACAGAGGAAATTACAGTGGCTCCAAGCTGAAATCAGTGATTTGGATTTTCAATTTCGATTTGTTCCTGGAAGAGGTGTGACGCAATCTTCAACCTACGGCAGTTACAAGAAAAAATATATTGCCAAGGAAAGGAACTTATATTTTGTCTTTGGGAACTAGAAAAAGCCTTTGACCATTTTCCACAAATCATCATTGTCCTTGAGGACAATGATGATTTGTACCGGCTGTCCCTGGGAAATGTTGTACGCTGATGACCATGTTTTAACATCTCGAGTCACTGGATGGACTACAGGAGAAACTAACCATCTGGAAGACGGAGCTGGAAACAAAGGGGCTCAAAGTGAACACTGCTAAAACCAAGATAATGATATCAGGTCCTTAAATTCCCTGAGAGACACTGGTAAGCACTTGTGTGGTGTAGAAAAGGGGTTGGAAGTAATTCCATATTTTGCAACAGTTGTTCATGCTAGACCCACAAGAAGTCCAGCAACATTCGGGGCAAACTGACTTCTGATCCTTCCTTTAGATGTAGTAGGTGTCTTGGTGCGGCATGTCCCATTGATGGTAGACCCTGTGACCATGTGGTTGGTGGGGAGCAGGAGCTGGGAATTGTGGAATTTGTTATCATGGGGACACTATCTGTCCCAGTGGTGGTTGTGGGCTCGCCACTATTACAAGAGCAAGAAATGCCTTTGGAAAGTTTAGGGAACTACTACTTATGCTAACAAGCAAGACCCTGTATCTGGGTACTCGATGAAAGGTCCATAACACTTCTGTTAGAAGTGGGCTGCACTATGCTAGTGCTGGCCAATTAAGGAAAGCGATCATTCCCGGCGAGAGAGAGGTGAGAGAAGTATGTTGAGGCGGATGTGCGGAGTAAAACCTGAGGACCGGGTGAGCTCCGGTGATCTCTGTCTGAGGTTTGGGATCATCGACCTTGCCTCAGTGATACGAGACCGACACCTTCGGTAGTTTGGCCATGTGCAGCGTAATGCCCCCCTGGATCAATAAGATCCAAAGTATGCAGGAGGACAGGCGGGCCAGGAGGGAAAGACCCCAAAAGACCTGGCGTGAGGTAGCTGTTGAAGGCGCTCTGGAAGCTCAGTATACCTTAGGCAGGAACAAGTGGAAGAGTGTGAGAGCGACAGTCAACTTCAAACCCGCTGATCAACAAAAATTGGACATGATGATGATGATGAGGGGCACATTTATATTGCAATTGTATTTATGGTCATATGGGTCAAAATGGTCATATTAAACTCACTGTTTAATATGATTAATACGATAATTCACATTACAGAGAAATCCATCCAGATGGACCTTATGGGTCCAAGAGGCAAAAATGTTAAGCATGTCAAATAAGGCCTAGGCCTGTATCCAAGGTTTCCAATTTTCCTCCATCTGTGCTAAGCATTTAACTTTGACCGCAAATGATAACCCCTCTATGGGCAAAATGGTATTTCTTTTGTGACCTATCTACTTATGATATATACAAAAGTGTGTGCAGTTTGACTGGGTCCATAAAGTTGCACTCACATTCTAAAGACTTTAAAATCTAAATAAAAAATCATTTCTTTTCTTGACATTTTTCAAGGGCAGCAGTAGTTCAGGAGGTAAAAGCAGTTGTCTCACAACCGGAAGGTTGCTGGTTCGATCCCCGTGCTTTGCCTAGCTAAGTGTTGAGGTGTCCCTGAGCAATGCACCTAACCCTAACTGCTCCTGATGTGTTGGTTACCTTGCATGGTTGGCCTTGCATGGTTGGCCTTGCATAGGTGAATGTTAGGCAACTGCGAAGTGCTATATAAATGCAATCCATTTACCATTTGAAATGTTTTGACCAGTCGGAGGCTGACATATGGGCGTTCTCAATTATAGATAAGTATGGTTGCAAGTAACAATAATGGGGGTCCTACATGGTATGGTGAGCTTGTTGATCATGGGCAAGCATTAACACAAAAATTGTTAGGCTACTCATAGAGATTCTGTTTCATATTCCACACAATAGGAGCTGTATCCGTCCATTGAGCATTTTAGGACAGTTATTCTGTGAATGTATTGGTTCTGAGAACATATTTTAAATTCCAAGTTCGAATTCAACGTGAAATACAACATTTGCATTAATACATGATGCAAATGCATCTGCATCTTTGAGATATGTCATTCAATTTAGAGCTAAAGCAGAAACATTTGATGTAAGGAGAGCAAGAGGAGGAGTAGAAAGTGTTTCAAGAAGAGGGAGAAAGAGAGATAGTTCAAATTCAACTTCTTGGTCAGTACACAGGCCTTTGCAAAGATCCGCAAAGATCTGTGTCATGACTCAAGGACCTGTACCTGCCCCTTTTGCCAGGCGGAGTCTTAAGGTTGAAACACGATGGTCGCAACCCGATTCATTGTTCTCCATTGGCCATTGGGGAAAGCGGCACAGCATTTTCCAGACAGGGGAAAGGGGCAATGCCTGACCTTGCAATGCTTCGCACCGCAAGACGTAACACACCACCAATAGGTTTGCAGTACAGTCCAAAATGTTTTTGTGTTTTTAAATTTGCCATACACAGCGCTCAACCTAACAACGTATACAGTGTGTTGACACTTCACCTTCAGTACATTGAATGATTTTTCTAAATCTTTTTAAACATCTTCTCTGATCGTTGGTTTATGTACGTTTGAGGTTGGACAAGCTATACTGCCCCTTTGTGTAATTGTACGTGACTTGGAAATATGAATGCAGGCAGGTAGATGTCGGCGGGCAGACATGCTGTATGGAGCACTGTAAATCCACTGTAAAAACAGTTGGTTTATAAAGGAGAGAGAGAAATGTTTGAAGCTGAGTAACCTTCTTGCTGGTACTGGAAGCTCTACGCCAGGTACATGCTTTAAATCTTCACGTCCAACTTTTATGCCCATCTTCGTGGGCATAAACTGTGTGTGTGTGTGTGTGTGTGTGTGTGTGTGTGTGTGTGTGTGTGTGTGGTGTGTGTGTGTGTGTGTGTGTGTGTGTGTGTGTGTGTGTGTGCGTGCGTGCACGCCAGGTATATGCATGTGTGCAGTTTGACTGGGTCCATAAAGTTGCACTCACATTCTAAAGACTTCAAAATCAAAATTTAAAATCATCTAAATCATTTTTGACATCCACATTATGAGTGTTATGATTTCTGTTTTTGTATTTCTGGGGTTTTCTTTCTTTTCCTTAAATTTTTCACATGGACAAATCAATCTGAAATTAGCATCTGCGTCATCTATCTTAAAACGGCACCCAACCGCACCCACCCATCTAAAACTCAATGAATTGGCGTCACTCCCCACCCATGGCGACGACACGCTTTGCCACCTCACCACAAAGCATGCACCCTCTCTGCAGTGTGTTTTGCAGAAAGCCTAGTGGCTTTCCATGATTCCAAGAAATGTTTGCCTGGACAATATCTACACTGAGGAGGCAGTTTTTGCTGATCAGTACATCACGGACACACACAGTTATTCTTATTTTGATATAATCTATGAATGATGCTCTTAAACATTCTGAAAACAATGTGTGGGGGTGGATCTGCTGCCTCTAGGATTCAAGTTCTGCAAATCACTGCTAGTGTCAGGCACAGCAAGTCAGATGAAGCTTGATTATTCAGGAATACTGATGAAGAGGCAAACTGTCGATCCCATGGGACACAATTAAACACATAGGCACATTCTCTCTCTCCCTCTCTCTCTCAGACACATGTTAAGTGTGGACACATTAGCCAAACTACAGCTCCCCATAGAGACAATTAAACACACAAACGAATGCATGACCACACACGCACACACACACACACACACACTTTCTTAATTCCAATAATAACCATTTCAATCATGGGGATGATAATGTGAATAACTTGTTTTTTGCTGCAGCTGCTGGTGGTTCATCCTGCAACACTTCAAGGTTTGACATGGCTTTAAGGTGCAACATATCCATCGTATTAAAGTCACTGTGACATGTCATTAAGAGAATGATTTAAGTTCACTTGAGCTTTCTGGATTCAAAATGCTGGTTGGACTGCATATTATTCTAGGAACAAAAATAATGGAGCGCACGCAAGAGAGCCAATGACGTCACAGGAGAGGTGGCACCAGAAATTATCTACTTTAGTCTTTCATTGCTCTTAAACATGGTGACCCACATGTTTACAGTATGACAAGGTTACCAAACCCTACGCACATTTCTCATCATAGACCTCGTAAAGAATGCAGATTAATATTTAATCCCCCCCTCCTCTTCATCGAAACATTTGAACACACAAACACTAATTTCATTAGCACCTGCTTATAGCACGGCAGTTGAAAGCCTTCAGTTTTACACAGACCACGGCCGTGGGGGCATGTTTGCACCCTTTACACCAGGGGTCCCCAAACTTTTTCCTGTGAGGGCCACATAACCTTTCCCTTCTCTGATGGGGGCCGGGGTCAGTTTGTAACAGAAAAAGTGTGACGATCGCAGGGGTGCCTAAACGTAAACATTTATTGTTTTCCAGAAAGCCACACATAACCAAATATTAATAACCCTTTCAGGGATCTTCACAGAAAAAAAAGTCAGGAAATAAATAATAACACTATTAATTAAATAAATAATAACCAAATAACCCTCTCTGGGATCTTCACAGAAAAAAGTCAGGAAATAAATAACACTATTTGTGAAATAAATAATAACCAAATAACCCTCTCTGGGTTCTTCACAGAAAAAAAGTCCATTGAACATTAACTTTCTGTTGTGCCGTGCACAATCTTAACAGGTAAAACTTTAGCTTAGTTGTCAGAGCAGAATCTCTTACTCAAATGACTCATATGAGCAGTCTCTCAAAGTTCTTGTGTTCCTTCCTTATAATCCTTTTGTAGGTTCCAGTAGGCTTGTAGACACCGCTGTTTGCAGCTCTCTCTCATCAACTTCCCTGTGAAAACCACAAAGCAAGCAGGCTGAGAAACCGAACTAAGTGATACAGCACCTACATAGCACAATACATTTCACTACCAGTATGGTTGTGAAGATGGATTTTATCCCAGTAGATTTTATTATGATTAAATTTGTTTATACTCAGAATGACTCATTCAAGTCAGAAAAGTGAGCTTACCTATGTATGTTCATCAGTGTGAACTGTGGGCCTGCATCTGGCTGGTGAGAAGTTGAATGTCAGGTTCCCATTCTAGTCACAGCCAGTCTCAAACACTGATGCAGATGTTCATCTGTCAATCTTGAATCTCATCTGAGTTTTCAGGTGTTTCATGTGTGAAAAGGTTTGCTCGCAGATATACGTGCTGCCAAAAAGTGTAAACATCTTCATTGCGTGTTTTTTTATGTTAGGGTAAGTGTCGTTTGGGAGGGCGGCATAGAAGTCAATGAGACTGTTGGGCTTGAATGCGTCTTTCAGAACATCACAGTTCTGTAACTCGGCCAACTCAAACTGATAAGAAGGCTGGGCTTCATCGATGTCGGCAAGAAAGGGGTTCTGGAAAAGACGGATTTCTTTTGCATTAAAATGTAGTTGCCGGAATCGCACACCGAAACTCCGCCTCAGCATTTCCAGTGCTTCCACACACTTTTCAGCTGGGAACGGGACCGCTGGGTTCTCTGCAGAGAGGTTTGGGTAGCAGGAATATGGGATGAAGTTGTGCTTTTTCACTTGTTCCAAAAGCAGTGCAAGTTTCACGCTCAAATGCTTTTATGTGAGAATACATGTCGCAAATGAGTTTCCCCTGGCCTTGTAGCTGCAAGTTAAGGCTGTTCAGCATTTCTGTCACGTCTGTTAAAATGCGAGGTGCCATTTCCATTCTGGGTCGATCAGCTCTAGGACCGTTTTGTCTTTTGAATGAAAGAAATGCGTTAATTTCGGGTAGCAGCTCGTAAAAATGTCTCAAAACTCTGCCCCGGCTCAACCATCGGACCTCTGTGTAGTACAGCCACATCGCCGTGCGCAGACTCCAGTTCAAGACAGGAATTGTTGGAACTGCCTGTGTTTAAGTCCCTTTGCTGTGATGAAGTTTATGCATGACACCACAACCTTCATGACAGAATCCCACTTCAACACTTTGCAGCACAGTGCTTGCTTGGTGAATTAGGCAGTGAGACCCCGTTCTTCCATCTCCCCGGTTCATGTGTCCTATTAGACCCCGAGACGCGCCCACATACTAGGAGCCCCGTCAGTCGTGATGCTGGCAAGCTTTGACCGCAGTCTAGGTCCAACTCTTCCATGGTTTGGCATACTTTGCCGAAAATATCCTCCCCCGTTGTACGTCCCTTTGAGACTTTGGAGGGCTGCCAGCTCCTCGCTACATCTCAAAGTTTGCGCTAACTCCACGAATAAACATGAGCAGCTGCGCTTGTGTCTTGCACGTCCGTGCTCTCATCCCAGTGCTAATGAAAAAAAAGTCAAATTCTTTCGTCTTCTGCTGCAGTGGCATATACATTACCCCCGATTTCTTCAATGCGTCTGGTGATTGTACTCGCGACAGACTCACGGCATTAAAGACATCTTTCTTCTCGGGACCTCTTCCGCGACAGGCATTCAAACATTTCTTGACAAACTCTCCATCAGTGAAAGGTTTACCGCTGCTTGCTATCAGTTGAGCAACCCGAAAGCTGGCCCGAACGGATGACTGGTTCAGCTGAGCTTGGCGTACAAATGTATTCTGCTGAGCTAACAGTCCACTTTTTAGCTTTGAGAGTTTGTCTGCTCGCATTTGGCCTTGCAAGTTATCATACTTGTCTTTGTGACGGGATTCATAGTGTCGGCGCAGATTGTATTCTTTGAATACCGCCACCGCCTCTTGACAGATGAGACAAACAGCCTTTTCTTTGCATTGAACAAAAAAATAATCGTTTGACCACTGCAGGTTAAATACCCTGCATTCTGAATCAATTTTTCTCTTACCTAACCTTTTCGCCATTATTCCGTTCTATTTGACAGGGGCTAGTCTAGGATTCGCGTGGCCAGACTGAAAAAAAAATCATAATGCGTCAGGGGGCCGGGCCAAATGTGGAGGCGGGCCGTATCAGGCCCGCGGGCCTTAGTTTGGGGACCACTGCTTTACACCCTCGTTTAAAAACCCCAACCCTGAGTGTGATTAGTGGATGGAATAACCAAATCAAAAAAACGTGGTCTAAATTATTATTTACTCTTTGTGAAATGGTCCTGCTCAACTCAAGTGATTTCTATCTCCAGTTAGCCTACCTGGCTAATAGCCTACCTAGCTAATGCAGATCCTCGCATATCGCGGTAGAGAGGTAGGAGGGGAAAGGACCCAAATGCCGGGAGCAGGAATAACTTTAAGTATTTCACTCAAAAACATAAACAGGTACAGACAGGCTGGTACAGGCGAACGTGAACAGGAACAGGTACTCACATACGGGAAGAAACACAAGGATCAGACAAAGAACACAGGATTGGGGCAGGTTTAAGTTGGAAGAAAAACTAATCAAGGGGAAATGAAAGCAATGTGAACAATTAAGGGCAGGGAAACACAAAATGGCAGACAACTGCAAAATGGCCAACGATTACAGGTGAGGGGCGGAGACAGAAAACAAAGACGGGTAGTAAATAATAATAATGTCCAGCAGGCGGTGCAAAAAACACAAATCATGAGGCCGAACAGAGATGGACTGCGACAGAACCCCCCCCCCTCAAGGGACGGATTCCAGATGTCCCAAGAGGATTGAGCAGGAACCCTCGGGCGGACGGCCCGGAGGCAGGGCAGAGGCCATGCAGGGACCCAAGAGGCGGACAGCCCAGAGGCAGTAAAGGTGGGGCCGTTCTGGAGGTAGACGGGGGGTGGAACCACTGGGGAAGCTCGAGCCTCTGGGGGCGGAGCCACTGGAGAGGCTGGAGACTCCAGGGGCGGTGCCACTGGAGAGGCTGGAGACTTCTGGGGCAGAGCAACTGGAGAGGTGGGAGATTCCGGGGACAGAGCCACTGGAGAGGCTGGAGAGGCAGGGGGCGGTCGACAGCGCGGCGGAGCCAAAGGGAAGCTGGCGGTCGACGGAAGGGCAGAGCCACAAGGGAAGCTGGAGACTCCAGGGGCGGAACCACTGGGGAAGCTGGAGACTCCGGGGGCGGAGCCACTGGAGAGGCTGCAGGTTCTGTGGGCGGAGCCACTGGAGAGGCTGGAGACTCCGGGGATGGAGCTGCTCCCGGATCTCCGCTGAACGTGTCGCTTCAGCGGTAAACATGGCCCCCAGCCACTGCAAGCTTCCCCTGGTTAGTTTGAGGTGCAGGACGACCTGCACCTGGCTGCGAGCAGTGGGACGGTTGCAGTCCAGCAGCGGGGAAAGGAGGCTGCTGGGGCTGGAAACTCACCAGCTGCTGGGGCTGGTAGCTCGCCGGCTGGTAGGGCTGGTAGCTTGCCGGCTGCTGGTAGCTTGCCGGCTGGTAGGGCTGGTATCTTGCTAGCTGCTGGGGCTGGTAGCTCGGACACGGTGCGGAAGAGAGGTAGGAGGGGAAACGACCCAATCGCCGGGAGCAGGGGTAACTTAGTATTTAATAGTATTTCATTCAAAAACATAAACAGGCACACACGGGAAGAAACACAAGGATCAGACAAAGAACACAGGATTGAGGCAGGTATAAGTCGGGAGAAAAACTAATCAGGGGGAAATTAAAAGAGGTGTGAACAGGGAAACAGACAACTACAAAATGGCCAACGTTTACAGGTAAGGAGCGGAGACAGAAAACAAAGACAGGTAGTAAATAATAATATTGCCCAGGAGGCCCAGCAGGCCCAGCAGGCCGCAAAAAACACAAATCATGAGGGGGAACAGAGACGGACTGTGACAGTGTGACTGCAACTGAGTTTTGCATTTAGACATGTTAAAAACTCACTGCTGTCCACTGTTAGGTTATGGAGACGTCTGCTAAATCAACACTTTGAATGGAATGAGAAATCCATTAAAATAATACCAATGGGTTTGGCAATACCGTAGTCAGCGGTACAAGTGGGTCTGGCGCAGTGCTCGAAGTGGGCCGGTACGCAATACGGACACTTCTACATTTTACTCTTTGGTGTACCGGGACTTTTTCTTGGGTAAAGGAACTTCTCACAAGCTGCCGGTACTCTTTTCTGCCCTCTCAATGTTGGGCTCTGCGTCTCTTTATACATAAACCACATAACCCATGGGGCACTATGTGACGCTCACTTGTTCCCATTCTCGACAAGTCATAACGTCTCTGTTCTACATACTGCTAGACTAGTACCAAAGCAAGTTCAGGCAGCATACAGTCTGCCGCTTTTCCACCGCATAGTACCGGCTTGACTCGACTCTAAAGCGTTTTCCACCAGGCAAAAACTGGTACCTGGTACTTTTTTAGTACCAGGTACTTTTGATAGGTAGGGTACTAAAAATCTTTCGAGGTTCCAAGCGAGCCGAGGCGATATGCAAACTGGGTTGTCTCAATAATTCATTAATGTTGATTAAAACAATTGTACAAGAAATAACGGCTTAAAAAATTAACACGTTATTCGTGGAGGAAAATAGCCAATATAAATTGCCTATTTATGTTTTTCAGTCCTCTTATTGATAATGTCCAATAATTATTGCTCCATCTGTTAAATGTGTTGATATTTAATCTTAATAGTCAAGATTACAAGCCAATGTTTACGTGCAGTGCAGTAGGATGCTTTTGATAACATGATTGTTAGTTTATTTTAGTTATGAATAAACTAACGTCTCCAAAACATGGATGAAGGTCACTCCAAATGCACACCGAGACACACACATGAGAATAATATATTATTTCCCCCTCATCTGAAATGCTATTCAATATATTTTACACATGATTAACAAGTATTTAGAATTGAATGGACAGAGCATCATCTGATGCTATATGGGGTTGAGGGTTGAATCTTTCGTCTTTTTTACCATCGTGATTCTTATCGAAAATGCCACATATTTACCCCGTAACATTGTAAATAGATGAGGTCTCTTTTTGTAATAAATGTGTGTGTGTGTGTGTGTGTGTGTGTGTGTGTGTGTGTGTGTGTGTGTGTGTCTGTGTGTCTGTATGTGTGCATGTGAAATATGAAAGCAAAAGGAGGACTATATTTAAAGTAGGCCTAATGCTTTCCCGTCAGGTTACACAGTGATATATTGCTGCCTCTCCTTCAACAAATGTACTCTTTGTAAGTCGCTTTGGATAAAAGCATCTGCCAAATGCCCTAAATGTAAATGTAAATGTAAATGTTACAAACTCAGAATTAACTCTCACTGACTGAGCACACTTATTGCTCTATAACACATGTGTCAAGACCCAGGGCAAAATCAGACTCTCTAGTTTTCAATTCATTTTTGCCTGCATATCTCCCAGCAAGCACTGCAACTGCAAATTGCTGCACCCCCCCCCCCCCCCACACACACACACACACGATAGTTTGCGACATTCAAGGATACACACTTAGAATCTCAGAATCACTAACAGTTTCAGCAGCAGCATATACTATATACGAGGCGTGACCTGCTGTGGTGTATTCAGTCTCTCTCATTCGCTGACTGAGTCTGCAACATGGCAAATTGTGAGAGTGTGTGTTTGGTAGCTGGTTACTTAACCTCGCCTGTCCCAGTTAGAGTCTGGCATGGGTGGGGCTCCACACCTGTGGTGCATTGCCGAATCAATCCACACAGGTTGAGTCAGCCACCAACACATAGACTCGAGGAGCACAAGCATGCAAGCTGTGAAAAATAATTTTATTTGACACTTTTTTACAATAAACCACCAATCACCAGCTTTTTTGTCCTTTCAGAGGAGCCCCAGAGATTCATGTGGCATTGTAGCATTAGCACCATCCTTTCAGGGGGTAGCAGCACACACCGCCTGTTGCTAGCCACCCCTGCAACCAGCCTGGAGCAGCCCAAGACCCAGCCACACCTCTGCCAGGAAGGACAGCAGTTGAAGTCCCCCATGCTCCTGGAGGGAGATGGGGGGATCGAGCTACATCACCTGGTGGAGGGTGGCTCGAGTCTCCCCCCCTTCCACTAAAGCTCCATTTCAATGGTTTAGGGTTACTTGGAGGATAGTTTGTTTTGTTTAAGAGAAAGGGATAGGAAGGTGTAGCTGGTTGGCTATGAACACATTCACCCCTATCATCTCATCTCGTCTATTGTAAACTGAGACTAGGCAGACTAAAGTAGCAAGCTACCCGTCAAGTATGGATGGGCCTTTGGATGAGTCCCACCACTTGTTTGTGGCAGTGCATGGTATATTACGTCCATTATACAGAGGCCTTAATTGTTTGGAAACATGAAATGCATAAAACACAGGCTTTAATCACAGTGGGTGAAGATATGCTGTGAGCAGGAGGGTCACAGCGTCAACCCACCCCCCCGTCTCTCTCTCTCTCTCTCTCTCTCTCTCTCTCTCTCTCTCTCTCTCTCTCTCTCTCTCCCCATCGGTTTGGCAATTGAGAACATTGAGGTACAATGGAGATGTTGGGGAATACCGGTTTGATGCAGATTAAGGTTTTGCATCCTAATACGGACAAATTACAAGCAACCCTATAAAAAGAACATTTGCGTCTTACATTTTCTCTGTCTTGTAGTGATGTTTTTGGGAGCATTCTCGTTTGAGAAATTTTTTATTGAGACGTTAGGATCAGGTGGAAAACTGTTGTACTTGTGCGAAGCTGGAAACCTACAAGCTTTTTAGCAGTTAAGTGATGGTTGGGTCAGAGACTTTTCAGTTGTAACCACCAGGCGTTTGCACTCAAGCAAACAAATTGGTCAGGAGATGCATAGCCATCAACTAAAAGCAGAGTAATGGCATTTCAATTGAGGAAGATTATACACACACTGCTGCACACTGCTGCCTTGCATCTAAATGCACCACCAGCCAAAAACGCACAGCACAGCATAGTACACTTCTGATACCTTCACTGTGGTTCCAGTGGTTTCTAGAGCAGTCAGGGTAGGACATTAACTTTTTTTATCAAGGTTTTTTTGGGGGGGCGCATTTTTTTGAATTTCAAGTTAACTTTATTTTAAAGGGACATATCTGACCCTGAATACGTTCTGCATATAATAGATTCAACTCCCTTTTCTCTTTTTTCAAAGTTAACCCCTTTATTTAACAGGGGCATTTAAAATACCCAGTCATCCACTTTTTGAGGGAAATTCAATTGCTTTTAGGGGCAAGCCCCTGTTCATTTCTGACCCTGAGTAAGGTGTACATATAATTCTTTTTTTCAAAACTCCTTTTCCTCTTTGTATCTCATTTTTATCTTTTAGAAAATGCAGGGGCACTCACACGCACAAGCACACAAACACTCAGCGGTTGAGAATAAAATACAAGTTACATAAGGCAACCTTCAAAATAATATACCCAAGTAATGCTGTACTTAAGTGGCAGGGCCACATCGGGTTCACCATGAGACTTGGCGATGGAACAATCAAATCAAAATGATCTCTTTGTGGATGTGGACCTCATGGATATGAGCACAGTATCCAATCCATGTTCAAAACACTGAATACTGAAGGTCTTTTCTTATTTGCCTGTCACTCTGCTTATTTTGTCCATCAAACATGGCAGAAACATTAGACTCAGACAAATAGGCACCAGAAATTGCGGCTCATGTCTCCTCTAATTCATCCACACATACAAGTAGGGCTGGGCGATATGACCAACATCTATCCCGATATAGGTCATTCAATATCTTGATAATGTTAATGATAATCATCAGTAATGTGGATATAATGACTTAAAGTGGCAATCGCAAAGATTTCAGTTTTATGCTATTTGGCGACACAATGGCTAAATGTGGTAATTGTTTAATGCCGGATACTCCATTTACTCTAGCAGAGACCGAAAAAACAGTATGTCACTTCCGCTTATGCTCTCTGGCGGACATCCATGGGACCAATCACTGCTGGGTGATGGAAAATGTTAAATACTGCACAGGAAAGGTGACTCACCACCCAGTCCGCAATATCAAAAATATTGCAAATGCAAGGACTTTCATCAGTGGACCAATGGTTCAGTCTCCATTGTGTTAACGTGTTTGGCAATAGATTGTGTCTTTTATTTACATGAAAATCTTCGAGATTGCCACTTTAAGTAGGTAAAGCCGAATAACAGCGAGAACAGTCTGCTAAGTTCAGAAAATGACATAACTTTGCTGTAAAAGGGGGTGGCAGTAGCTCAGGAGGTAGAGTGGTTGTCTGCCAACTGGAAGGTTGCTGGTTCGATCCCCGGGCTCCACCTAGCTAAGTGTCGTGGTGTCCCTGAGCAAGACACCTAACCCTACCTGCTCCTGACGTGTTGGTTGTTACCTTGCATGGTTGACACCGTCGTCGGTGTATGAATGGGTGAATGTGAGGCAACTGTAAAGCGCTTTGGATAAAAGCGCTATATAAATGCAATCCATTTAAAAGGGCACCATGCATGTGCTGTGGCACAACCAACCTGTGGGGAACAGTATTGGCTAAGGAGGTTGGGCAGGTCATCTGGCTACCAGAGGGTTGCTGGTTCCAGTTGTCCCTGAGGAAGTGTTGCACTGTTCCTGAGCAAGCCACCTAGCCTAACCCGAACTGCTCCTTGCGAGCTGGCTGTTGCCTTGTGTGGTTGACACCGCCATCTTTATATGAATGTGTGTATAAATGGGTGAATGTGATGCACAAAGTGTTGACTGGTTAGAAAAGCACTATAAAGTACACAAGCAGTCCATTTACAATTTAACAGTATATTACATTAGCATATTGTCTTGCTCAAAGACACGATAATTATGCAAGCTCAATACTTGCCAGGGGTGCCACGTTATGTAACCAGTGACTCTTTAGTTACCAAGGAAACAACTCACTGAGTGTTGACACGATAGTAGGCAGATGTTTGGCCTGAGGATCATTTTCAAGCCCTCCTCCTGTATTATTTTTCATTTTTGTACTTTTGATTCATTTATTTTGTTTTCTTTGCTGCTGGAAGACATTATTCTAGTCACTCCAATTCATTTTTGACAAATAATGAATTTCAGATGCCCAATGTCCAACTCAAATAAAACATCAAAGATGCTGTGGTTACTCGCTGTAAAATACATGTATTTATTTCTACTTCTAAATGTCTCCCTTTATGCTGACATTCAAACTCACAAAAACACCCTCATCCAACTTGGAATCCCTCTTCTGAAAACTGCCATCGTTGTTACTAAGGTATACTCAAATGCCAATTGTGTAAATAGTGCGAGCTAGCTACATGGCACAAGCAAGTAATCTTTCGACCTCTGTGGGTGTTTTTTGTACTGTAATCATCATGAATTATTGCTTAGCGTCTTGCTTACAGTAGCTAATCAGGGATGTTGGAACTTTAAATCGGCAGGGGGTGCGGCCTTTCTGAGAAAACGTCTCTCGGTTGGGGGGGGTGGTGCGAATGACAAGGTTCCGTTAATTTTTGGTTCTGCCCAGATAAAAAAAAAAACGTTTTGTGCTGTAACTGATGCTGCCACTGATGGCGCCCCCCCCCCGCACCCCCCCTTCCAACGTCCCTGTATTGGATGTTTTTCTGTTAATGGCTGCCTTGTACTCTATTATGTTACGATGCGTCACTGTAAACCGTGTTGTATTGCCACAATTTCTAAAGCTTCAATCATTGTCCACATAAACAAAAGGGCTCATACTGTGCAGCAGTTATCATTGGTTTTTAAGTTGAGGGGATAAAGAAGTAAAGAGTATTTAAAGTTTCCTCGTCATCGCCGTCCTGGGCAGTGCTTCTAGCGTGCCAAGTGTGATTAGCTGTCTTGGTAGTCGGTGTGTGTGTTGTGACCAGTTATTCATATTCTGCTGCTCCACTCCAGCTAACTCTCCTCCGCAGAGAGCGGTTCGAGTCTAAATACAAAAGAAGAAGAAGAAAAGACAAAAAAGTAAGAGAGAAGGAATCGTAATCTGAGGTTTTAATACTCTGGGACTGGTGGTTTTTATACCAACTGTGCATTGCCAATAGATCATCTGAAGCTCAACCTAGACAAGACTGAGCTTCTCTTCATGCCGGGGAAAGACAGAGAAGTAGGTCCTCAGGTGGACCTACTTCTCACCATTGAGGACATCAAAGTCTCCCTTTCACCGACTGCAAGGAACCTTGGCATGGTACTGGACAACCAGCTGTGCTGCAGCGCCAACATCACCTCTGTTGCCCAATCTTGTAGAACTGCTCTCTACAACATCCGCAGGATCTGGCCCTTCCTCACACGTAAAGCAGCACAGATCTTGGTCCAAGCACTCCTCATCACTCGCCTCA
The DNA here is from genome assembly GCA_002895965.2 of Coryphaenoides rupestris. Classification (NCBI taxonomy): domain Eukaryota; kingdom Metazoa; phylum Chordata; class Actinopteri; order Gadiformes; family Macrouridae; genus Coryphaenoides; species Coryphaenoides rupestris. The sequence goes on from PIJE02000005.1 coordinate 639,344, forward strand.
ACGACTGCAACACTCTCCTGGCTGGACTCCCTGCATCTGCAATGAAACCCTTACAATACATCCAGGATGCAGCAGCGTGTCTGGGGTTCAACTTACCAAAATTGTATCGTAATCGTAATGTAACTGTCGCCGCCGTTCAAAGGCTATTGATTTTGTGTTTATAAAGGTCTGACTTGTTTTTTATATGAAAGTCGAAATATTGAAATGAAAGCTAATATGTGAATTGTTTATATTGCATATTATATAATATTGTTTATGCCGAGACTGCTTTGTTGTTTGCTACCTGTTGGGGGTGTGTGGGGGCTTTGCGCACAGCCCAGGTGTAATAAGAGCAGGTGATTGTGTCTAGCGGGAAAAAAGACTGAATGTCAATGGAAAGAGGCGGTGGTTGTGAAAAGTATTTCGACCGCTGTTTAAGTTCATTAGTCGCTTATAATTTCTTGGTTTGTTTCCCATTATCATTTTACTAAGGTAGAAGACAGTATTGTTCATTTTTGAGTTGTAAAATAAAAGCAATCGTAAACCAAAGGACGAGAGTTGGAAAGTCATTGGAAGCGAGTCGAGCTGACCCCGCCTGCTGTACCCATGGCTGCAAAGAAAGAACAGCCGAGACAGTAACCCCCTGTTGCGTTTGCAAATAGCAGAGTCAAATACCGGAGCTGAAGTCGGAGGCTACCCCCCCCCCCTCAAACACACACAAACAACTCTGGTGTGTGTGCCTTGTACATGCCCATGTTGGACAGGCCTCAGGTGCAACAACAACCACTGGCTTTGGAACTCTGGTCTCTGCCTGAGGGGCTGGTGAACAGTGCAGCTGGGCCAGGCACATCCAATCCTGGCAACCAGAATGCCAGCGAATGCCGGGACTTGAACACAACTTGGCTTCTTACTTCATTGTGATGCCCATAAGCTGATGTATAAGCACATGTACGTCATTGGATAGAAGCCTACCTTCTAGCTGGGCCTAATGATATCCACCTATGTGACCCTGTGTGCCAATGCATTGAGGAGTGTGTTCAAGAGAGTCGGGCACTTTGGTTCTTGCAGATGAAAATGGTTTAACGTTCTGTGAGCTCACCGAGATCAATTAGTGACACTCGTTGAACACATTCTTTACACATTTAAACTAGGCCTACTTGAATCCAAGACTGCCCTGTGTTTGTTATTGTTAGAAACGGTTAGTAGAGGTGCCCAGAAACGTCATTATTTGTATCTGTATCTGTTCAACCAACTAAATTATCTGTATATGTATTCGGATAGGAGACTGGAAGTGGGTGTGGTTCATACTGGAAGTCAGATTATATTGAGCAACATTTTTATTATCAAAACTAATATTTGTTGCCAATGCAATTGGCATCCCCTCATGCATCAATTCTGGACTCCCAGCCTCTGCAATCAAACCCTTACAACATATCCAGAATGCAGCAGCGCGCCTAGGGTTTAACACTCTTATGTAACCCACCTCTTTCTCGACTTCCACTGGCTCCCGGTAATCACTCGCATTAGATTCAAGTCACTGGTACTGGCCTACAAGGCTGTCAACGGAACTGCCCCTACCCTCTAAACATTAGTCAGACCCCACGCCCCAGCTTGAGCAATCCACTCAACAACTTCAGCTGGACAACTGGTACCACCATCACTAAGAATAGGCAAACATCTCTCTGCCAAGTCTCAACTCTTCTCTGTCCTGGCATCCACAGTGGTGGAATGAGTTCCCAGCTGACATCAGAATGGCAGAGCCGCACACCAGCTTCCACAAGAGACTCAAGACCCACCTGTTCAGAGTTCACCTGGACTCTGCATAACCCCCCCACCCCCCTCCCGCCTTCCCTCTCCTAACCCTAGCACTGACTTGCATGTTTGTACGTCTTGGCTCTAAATGAAAATACTTGCCTGTGTTTAGCATATTGTATGTTCTTATATGTTGATAATGCACTCACAATGGCACTTCCGCTCTTACCCCAGCTATTATGCAGGCTACCTAGCAATTATGAAACTTGTTCTATGAACCTTTGCAATTATGAATGTTTGAAACCTGCTCTATTCTTATCTTTATATACCACAGCGATATATTGCTCTCTTTCTACAAATGTACTTCACCTTCGATAAAAACGTCTGCCAAATGCCCTAAATGCAAATGTAAATGACAATCAAATATATATTTGAACAGTATTACATGTATTACATTAATTGCGCCATGCAACTGTTACTTGCGCGATTGAGAGATGGGCCCCAGTGCAACTGCACTGCCTGCACTGTACTGTCTGTACTTAAGCCCCTGATAAGAATTGTGAGAGAGATGCACTGCGCAAAGATTGCCTGTCTGTTCTATACAGGTTTGACTGACATGTCCAGATATTTAACATGCTAGATATCCTCCAAGGCAAAACCAGCAGTTTACATTACAGTACCGGCACTCACAGGACATCGATACGATGTGCCTCCGATGTGCCTCCGATGTTGGTGAAAAGTGAAAAGTGAGTCATAATGTTTGAGACGAGGTTTGCACTATTTTTAAGATATGCAGTTTTTTTTTGTTGCCTTTTTTAACCGTCAGTTGATTGATTCGGGTTGACAGTCTTCTCGCTCAAACCTTTTAGCTTTTTTTTTGCTTCCGCCTTTCTGATCAAATTAATTTAAAATGTTCCACATTTAACACCGTTGCACTCTTGCCTACAGTAACAAAGCAAACACACACACACACTCATGAACCCACATCACTTCAGCTATTGAATAATCTGAAAATATTACACACTTAGCTTGAGTTGTCCTCAGTTTGCTTCTTTTTCTGACCGCTGTTGAGCTCATGAAAGAAACCAGAATCGGCGTTCTTGTGTGAAAAACTAAGAAACTGACAACAGACATCACTTGACTTGGATCGATTTCAAAACAAATTGGAGTGAAAATGCTTTGCAGCTGGAAGAGGAAGAAGAAATAGTGGAGAGAAGTGTCTTACAAGGGAGACGGCCGGGGAGATTGAAGGAGCAGGACTGACAGACAGATGGATAGCCAAATGAGCGGGAAAAACATAAAGAAACACACTGTCATGATCTGCACTCCACTCTGTAAGTTTCCATTTTCACGTCAATCATTCAATCAGTCAACTCATCAGCCACATTTCCTCCACCTGTTCGTTATGACAATCACCTCCTGTATACGTAAGCTCTTCTTTTCTATACACACACTGCCAGATTGTATCTTGGCTCCATGTATGCAAGACTCTCCAACAATTCCCAGATAAGGCTGAACAATTCCTCAACATCTGACCAAATTTACAACATGGCCAAGTGAAATGTCCAAATCCCAGGAGAAGGAGATTTACATTTCATTTAGGGCATTTGGCAGACGCTTTTATCCAAAGCGACTTAGAAAGAGTACTTTTGATGGAGACAGCAATATATTGCTGTGGTAGATAGGAATAGAGCTGTTTTCGAGGCGTGCAATTCTAAGAATGCTGCCAACATCTGAGAACGAACAACAATGCTAATAAGTTAAAATGTGTACATGTGTAAAAATGTGTACATGCTAAATAACACAAATTAAGTACTTTAGTGCTGCAGAGATGCCCGAGACATACAGTATGTAAGAAAACATGTTTGTTTGATACAGAGTGACCCCAACACATTTCATGTCATGGTCATGTTTATTAAAATGTAAATTGTGATGATCATTCGACCTAATAGTGAATAATATTGCAATTGCAATATAATCTAAAATACCTACACCATACCTTTCATCCCTTTAGCCCAAATACTAGGGGTGAAAGGAAAAGCTCTTTTTCCATCCACTCACTTGATAAGCTTGTCTGTGTGTGTGTCTGTATGAGCAAGAGAGAGACTTATTAAACGCTTGAAACTAAATGGCACATGTCCATTGATGGCCAAACTCACCATCTGCTGTCTTCCTTTAGTCAAAGAACACATCTAGCCAGATTTATGTGAAATAATGGCCAGCGGAATGAGCTTGTGTGTACATGGTTGGGGGTGGAGAATGTGAAGAATACCGGAGATGTACTGTGCATCTTAATTATGTTGACAGTGTTTTGTTTTAGTTTCTTTCAGGTCTTCAGAATTTCTTCACTTTCAATTTCACAACATCACAAGCATTTACTCCTCTAGTGAATAATTTCCAGGGGTGGCTTTTAAAAAAACTGGAGGCATTCAAATATGGCAAATGACTGGATGCATCGCATCTTAGTTTATATTCACGCAGGTTGAGATGTTCCCCTCCCTCCCTCCCTCCCTCCTGCTGTGCAGAGTGGGTGTCTCCCTGCTCTGTTCCCGACCATCACGCTGCACACTGCTCTCTCTTGTACTCTTCCCATAGTTCTCTTGCTTCAAAAGACGAAGCTGCTCTCATGAATGGTGTTTGATTTTATTCCATGAGCTGGAGACCCCATATTCAAAAAGAGCCACACACACACACACACACACACACACACGCACTCTTTAAATGCAACCTAATAATAAGAACAATACATTTTATTTGTATTGCACTTTACATTTAAGAAAAAGTGCTACAGATTAAAAAGCATGAAAGTGCAACCTCATCTTCAATGAGGGTTTAAATCAACTGTCTGGATAGAGAGTGGTTTTCTGTCCCTTTTGACTACTTACAAGCACTTTACATTTACAGATCTTTACCCCCAAAATTATGAGGATTTCTAACGTTGACACAAAGAGTGATCCAACTTCGCCTGGGGATACATTTACATGAAATAATTTCACCTTTAATTGTTTGAGAATGAGTAGAGAACAGCTCAAGCACGCAAGTATCCAGCTCAATCTCATGGCTAATTTTAATGTTCAGTCCATCAAGGGCTTTAAGCAGCACGTGTGATGGACCTGGGAGTTGAACTGGCAGCCCTTCCATTGCTCATCTTCCCTTTTTCCACCCACTTGTGTCGTCTTATTACTTACAGCATGTCTTATTAAAGGTTATGTTCCTGGTCCCATAGCGTGTCATATTGTGTGTGTTTTATGATAGACTGCTGGTGTTCGTCCTCCCAGAAGAAAATTAACATGTGGCTGCGACCTGGAATCACTGATCTAGCAAAAACATAATGACATTTGAACAACATCGGAATGTCGCATTAAAGAGCAGTAGAATCATGCTCCTAGGACTGGGCAATACCGATATTATATCGCTATCATTATACAAGACTAGATATCAATTTAGATTTTGAATGTCATAATGTGTTGTGGCACACTCTGTTGTCGGGTGGAGTGTGTCCACGACGGAATATAATAAATCCACGGTCCACACCAGAATACAAGGCAAATAGGGTTTATTTATCATACAAGGGAAGGGGAAGTGCAGGGTAATTATAGGGGTTAGTCCGTTAATCCGTGCGGGTAGTCGTTGTCCGTATGCAGTGGGTGTCACGCCAGGAAGTGGTCTAAGGGGGTCCAGGGCAAGGCAGGTGGGAGGGTCGTCAGGCAGGCAAGGGTCGGTACACAACTCGGGTTGGCAGACAGGCAGAACGTCCAGGCACACAGCCACTTCTATATCAGGTCTCCCAACTAACCCACACAGGGTCTTCTCCTTGTACTTCCTCCTTCTCTTCCACACCCACCACCTCTTTACCTTTACCTTTACCTTTACCTTTACCTCCTTACCTTCCACCTCACATTCTTCCACTCTCTCGACCTCCTCCACCACCCAGGTCCTCTCTTATTTATTGTCTGGATCCAGGCCTTTGATTGGCTGCCGCCGAGTTCCTTCAACGAGGCGCAGCCACTTCCCATGAGGCTGATTGCCTCTCTCCACTTCCTGGTTTCCTTGGCTCCCTCTGGGGGCCGAATGGGGAACTGCGGTTCCCCCGACCATCGTCCACACTCCCTAGTCGGCCCCTCAGTGGCCGTCTGCCACATACCCTCCCCCTCAGCTCCGACCAGGAGGGAGGGGCGGCCCAGCCCCTCGAGGCGTCTCTCCTGACGCCTGGGGCTTCGCCAGTGGGGCCACGTCGGCTGCGGGGCCCAGGGTGACCCCGCCCCCCAGGGCGCATCTCCCCTCGCCGGCCGGTCCCCTCCTCCAATGGCCCGCTCTGTGGTGCCTCCGCTCGGGTAGTCCGCTGCGGCGCCGCCCCCCGAGTCGTAGTCCGCTGCTGCTGCGCCGCCGCCCCCCGGGTCGTCGTCCGCTGCTCCAACGCCGCCGTCGCCCGGGTCGTCTGCTGCTGCTGCGCTGCCGCCGTCGCCCGGGTCGTCTGTTGCGCCGGTCCCCGGTCCGTCTGCTGTGCCGACGCCGCCCGGGTCATCTGCTGCGCCGGTCCCCGGTCCGTCTGCTGCGACGCCTTCCGGATCATCCTCTGCTACGCCGACGCCTCCCGGATCGTCCTCTGCTGCGCCGACGCCTCCCGGATCGTCCTCTGCTGCGCCGACGCCTCCCGGATCGTCCTCTGCTGCGCCGACGCCTCCCGGATCATCCTCTGCTGCGCCGACGCCTCCCGGGTCGTCCTCTGCTGCGCTGACGCCTCCCGGGTCGTCCGCTGCTGCGCCGACCCCTCCCGGGTCGTCCTCTGCTGCGCCGTCAGCGGGGCCTATGGCCCTCAGCCAGGCCTGGTCCGCCGTCAGCTGTGCCTGGAGCCCTTCAGCCTGCTCCAGTGCCTGCTGCTCTCTGTGGCCTGTGGCCATCAGCTGGGCCTGGAGCTCTTCGGCCTTCTCCAGGGCCTGCTGCTCTCGCTGGCCGGCGGCCGTCAGCTGGGCCTGGAGCTCTTTCGTCTGCTCCCGGGCCTGCTGCTCTTGCTGGGCTGCGGCCTTCAGTGGGGCCTGGAGCTCTTCGGCCTGCTCCAGGGCCTGCTGCTCTCTTTGGCCGGCGGCCGTCAGCTGGGCCTGGAGTTCCTTCACCTGCTCCAGTGCCTGCTGCTCTCTTTGGCCGGCGGCCGTCAGCTGGTCCTGGAGCCCTTCAGCCTGCTCCACCGTCAGCTGGGCTGCGGCCTTCAGCTGGGCCTTCTCTGCCATCAGCTGGGCCTGGAGTTCCTTCACCTGCTCCAGTGCCTGCTGCCCTTTTTGGCCTGCGGCCATCAGCTGGGCCTGGAGCTCTTTAGCCTGCTCCAGGGCCTGCTGCTCTCGTTGGCTCGCGGCCATCAGCTTGGCCTGGAGCCCTTCAGCCTGCTCCAGGGCTTGCTGTTCTCGCTGGCCCTCCGCCATCAGCTGGGCCTGGAGCTCTTCGGCCTTCTCCAGGGCCTGCTGCTCTCGCTGGCCGGCGGCCGTCAGCTGGGCCTGGAGCTCTTTAGCCTGCTCCAGGGCCTGCTGCTCTCGCTGGCCGGTGGCCGCCAGCTGGGCCTGGAGCTCTTTAGCCTGCTCCAGGGTCTGCTGCTCTCGCTGGCCGGTGGCCGCCAGCTGGGCCTGGAGCTCTTTAGCCTGCTCCAGGGCCTGCTGCTCTCGTTGGCCTTCCGCCCTCAGCCTGGCCTGGAGCTCTCTGGCCTGCTCCCGGGCCTGCGCCTCTCTCTGGCCTGCGGCCTTCAGCTGGGCCTGCTCCGCCATCAGCTGGGCCTGGAGCTCTCTGGCCTGCTCCCGGGCCTGCTCCTCCCGCTGGCCTGCGGTCGCTCGCAGGGCCTGCTCTGCAGTCAGCTGGGCCTGGAGCGCTATGGCCTGCTCCCGGGCCTGCTCCTCCCGCTGGCCTGCGGTCGCTCGCAGGGCCTGCCCTGCCATCAGCTGGGCCTGGAGCTCTTTAGCCTGCTCCAGGGCCTGCTGCTCTCGCTGGCCGGCTGCCGTCAGCTGCCCCGACAGGAAGTCCCTTTCTGTGCGCAACTCCTGCACCTTCTTCTGGCTATCCTGCAGCTGCATGCTCTCCTTTTCGAGCCGCAGGTCCTCCAGCACCTGGTATCCCCTCTGGGTTTTAGCCTGCATGGCCTCCAGGTCCTGGTATCCCCTCTGGGTTTTAGCCTGCATGGTCCACCACTCCTTTACCATGGCCTCCATCTGGCCCACGTTCTCCTTCTCCAGCTGGAGCTCATGGCGTAGCTGCCGTACCTGCTCCCTGGTCAGGTCGTCCTCCTCCTGGAGGGAGATGGCCTTCTCCTGGACCTGTGGGCCCGTCCCGGCAGCAGCCCCAGCCCTCTGCTTTTTGGCAGCTTTCTTCTTCTGCCGGCTGGTTTTCACAGGGGGATCGTCGTCCAGGTCCCCATACTGCCATTTATTCAAAAGCGCCTCTATATCCATGGTGGGGGGTTGATTTATTACTTCCAGTCTTCTTTAGTTCTATGCCCGCATTCTCCACCATATGTGGCACACTCCGTTGTCGGGTGGAGTGTGTCCACGACGGAATATAATAAATCCACGGTCCACACCAGAATACAAGGCAAATAGGGTTTATTTATCATACAAGGGAAGGGGAAGTGCAGGGTAATTATAGGGGTTAGTCCGTTAATCCGTGCGGGTAGTCGTTGTCCGTATGCAGTGGGTGTCACGCCAGGAAGTGGTCTAAGGGGGTCCAGGGCAAGGCAGGTGGGAGGGTCGTCAGGCAGGCAAGGGTCGGTACACAACTCGGGTTGGCAGACAGGCAGAACGTCCAGGCACACAGCCACTTCTATATCAGGTCTCCCAACTCACCCACACAGGGTCTTCTCCTTGTACTTCCTCCTTCTCTTCCACACCCACCACCTCTTCCTCTTCCTCTTCCTCTTCCTCTTCCTCTTCCTCTTCCTCTTCCACCTCACCTTCTTCCACTCTCTCGACCTCCTCCACCACCCAGGTCCTCTCTTATTTATTGTCTGGATCCAGGCCTTTGATTGGCTGCCGCCGAGTTCCTTCAACGAGGCGCAGCCACTTCCCATGAGGCTGATTGCCTCTCTCCACTTCCTGGTCTCCTTGGCTCCCTCTGGGGGCCGAATGGGGAACCGTGGTTCCCCCGACCATCGTCCACACTCCCTAATCGGCCCCTCAGTGGCCGTCTGCCACAGTGTGTTGTCGTTTCTTAATTTTAAAGGCTGCATTACTGTAAATGCATGTCATGTTCTCAATTTACCAGACTGTTCTAACTGTTCGATTATTTGCACTAAAGTTCTTAATAAAATTAGAAAATACTTATTTTCATTTGTCATGGAATAATTCACACAGGAGTATACAGAAATAGGCTTTACGATGTGGTTATGTTTTTACTACTAATTACCAGAAAACAAAAATATTGTTACGAGATATTAAATGACCGAGAGTATATCGAGATAGAAGATCTTGGCCATATCGCCCAGCCATACATATTCAGCTAGGAGCTGAAATGTGTGTGACTAACCCCAAAGGACAAGCCTCTGCATGCCCTACTACAGTGTTTCTTAAATTGGCGTATATGTTCCCCGAGAAGGATGTTGATGCTTTAATATTATATATGCTTGGTTGCTATGAACAATTGAAAAATGATTCCACCTT
>PIJE02000005.1:653708-663077 GCA_002895965.2 Coryphaenoides rupestris
CAGGCATTTAGGGATGCTTGTTGCGATTTGGGTGTCAGAGGGGGGAAAGGACAGAAACAGTGGGGTGTCGTCTGTGTAGCAGTAAGAGGTGAAGCCATGGACTGCAGAGCCTAGAGATCTAGTGTATAAGTAAACAGAAGGGGTCCCAGTACTGAGCCTTGGGGGACTCTGGTGTCAAGGGTGCAGGGTCTGGACAGGGAGCAATTCCATGTGAAAGAGGAGGTGATGTCCTTCAACGTCTTTGTAAAGTACGTGACAAAGTCATCAGCTATGAGGGAGGAGAGTGGGGAGGGGAGGGAGGGTTGAGGAGGGAATAGAACATGAAGAAAAAACAGAAGGCATTTGTCTGCTGATAGAGTAGAGGTGAAATCTGAGCGAAGGTGGAGGTAGTGAGAGAGATAATCAGCTGAGTCGCTGAGTCTGATTTCCTTCATTTTCGCTCAGCTTCCCGCAGCTCTGCTCTACAAACCTGCAATATATCAGCAATACAGCTAGTAATTATAGATGAGCAATACAGAAAGTATTAATATATGAACAATACAACAACTATTAATAAATATATATTCATATATAATATTATGCAATATTGTGTCTTTCATCATGTTATTTAGCTTAGGCTATTTCTTTCTGTTAATAAATAAATTCCTATGTTTCTAGACAAAAAAAACTGCATACAAAGTTCATAATAGTGTCCAGATTCCACTCCACATTCTCTGTATCAATAGCAGTTTGTTGAGTATATGAGTAGCGATTGAGCCCTGCTGAACTGCTGTCCCTCTCCATGCAAATAATCAAAGTGGAAAACAGGGCTGACAGAGAGGCGCAACATTCGCAGGTAGCTGCCAAAGTCTATAATAACTGCTCATAATTCAAAAGCAGGGCACTTGGAGGTCTTCGTCTATAGTGTTTTAGTCTCCTGGGGCCCCCTCCAGCTTCCAAAGTGCTCTAAACACATCAGAGAGGCAGCCTCAGTACCAGCTTGTTGCTAGGCAACTACCCAATATGTGATCCAAACATGCAATGTTGTTTCTTCTTCGTTTTTGTACGTTGTTATATGTGAAACTTGGAGTTCTCTTGAGTTTGTGTCATGCTAAGCCCTCAGCGTGGCAGCACATCTCTTGTCAGTCTCTCATGTGTTTTGGCTAGCTGTGGACGTAAAATCGAATTCTTCAAAAGCTGAGCTGCAAAGATAACCCACTTCCATGTTTTGATGGATAACGTAATGTCTATACATGTTTTTAAATCTTACATACTGAACAAATGATGGGGAAGAAAAACCTCAGCTCCCCCTACACACCAGCTACGTTCACGCACTGCAGGAGTTATCTCTCTCTCTCTCTCTCTCTTTCTGTCTCTCCCTCTTATATATGTGATTGGGAGCCTAGAGCCAAGGCTACCACAGAATGGGCTCAATCAAGTCTGTCCCAAAAGTAATAGCTTCTTCTTCTCAACTTAATTAAAAAACTCCCTCTGCCTTCCATGTGAGAGGGACAATGCTGATGGACAGGATGCAAATCATATGATGTTGTGTGTGTATGTGTGTGTTTGCGTGTGCTTGTGAGTGCTTGTTTGTATTTTATGATTCAATCGTAAAATCAACGTAAACAATTTGTATTAAAAAAAAGTTCCTTTGCAAACATAATTTTCTGCAACTCAATATGATTTAATTTAATTTCAATTGAATATGCGGAGAGACCTGCAAAGATGCGCGTTTGTGTATCTGTAACCCCATCTCGTATCATGAGAGGGTGGCTGATATGGTGCATAGTAGCAGAATGTTATTACTGACAATGTTTCATTAAGAGATTAGGTTAATCTCTGACATATTATATCTAGTATATTAGTATATCACGTATATTAGTATATCACGGCCTGTATTGACTTTGCAATAGGAATACCTGCCTGTGTGTGTGTGTGTCTGTCTGAGAGAGAGAGAGAGAGAGAGAGAGAGAGAGAAAGAGAAGAGAGGAGAATATGTTTTTGGATGCTGGTGTGTGCGTTGTGTTACACCTGTTGTGTTACACCACGCTCAGATGTGCAACAAATGAAGGAGGTCCACACAGTATGTTGCAAAGATAACTGAATTTATTACTAACTAAATCAAGAATAACTCAGCAAAAACATGGTGTGTGTGAAGGTATGGTAAATCAGTAGTGTAGTGCATGTATGTAAGTGTGTGAAAGGTGTCGTGTGGGGTGTTGTATGGTGCAAGAAGGGTTTTAACAGAAGAGAAAGAGAGAGGTGGTCATGGCTGCTCCCATGGATGTTTGTGGCCCAGATTTCCAGAAGCATGGGCCCTTTGTCTCTGGCAAGCCCACAGGTGCCAGTCGTTGTCCTTAACAAGGCCATTCAGCTCTGCTGTGAGCATTTGATGAGATCAACATTAACAACACGCAGACTGGGTGGAGTCGTCACAGTTGATATTCCAGTTGAAAAAAAATCAAGAATGCTATTGTAGCCAAATCTATGGCCACAATGCCACTTCTGTGGCTTTTTCTCCAGGTTCTTCCAGGTAAGGAAAGGACAGAGTCAGTCTGATGAATCATCAGGATTTGAATATCCAACAGAAATAGTTTTTTCGCGTTTAATGAATGAAAGCAAGTAGAAATAACAGTCCGTATTTTTCTTGGAGAAGGGTACGGCATCGCAGACATTGCGGGTCTCTTCCTGGCCGTTCGTACCCAGATTCTTACTGTGGGGAGAGTAAACAGGTGTCAATAAATACCCTCCCGTTAATTACACTCTTCCCCCATAGCTGCATCAATCCCAGGTGTTTTGCCGTCTCCACCTGCCGGCGCTAACCACAATCCCTCGCATCTCACATATCCCCACCGCCTGACTGAGGCCGGGACGTGTGACCACGAAAGGTCCTTGCCACTTTGTGAGTAATTTTGAGCTGAAGGTGGGAAGCAATGCAAGTACTTAATCTCCCCGTGGGAATTGTCTCAGCCGAGCACCTCTATTATACAGGCGCTGTTGATGCTCCTGTGCCTGCAGCAAATTCTCACGTGACAGCTGCCCCAGTGAATGGAATTTTGCTCTCAGGTCCATCACATTCGCTTTTGCTGGCACTAGGACCTCCCTCCCAATTTTCCTTAATCAGGTCCAGCATCCCCCTGGGTCGTCTCCCGAACAGCAGTTCAAAGGGGGAAAACCCTGTGGAGGCTTGGGGTACCTCCTGCACTGTGAATAATAGAGGGTCAAGCCATTTATCCCAATTCCGATTATCCTCATGCACAAACTTGCACAGCATGGACTTTTACGTCTTGTTAAACTGCTCCACTAACTCATCGGTTTGTGGGTGATACACGCTGGTGCGAATTGAAGTCATCCCCAATAATTGGTAAAGTCCGTGGAGGGCACGAGACATAAATGTGGTGCCTTGATCCGTTTCGGGATTCCAACGCGATTCCAATGAAGATTAATTGGAAGAGAGCGTGCACAACACTCTTCCCTGAGATAGAGTATCGAGGCACTGCCTCCGCGTATCGAGTTGCATAATCTACGATGACTAATATAAAACAATAACCCAGTGAGCGGGGGATTAATGGTCCAACGAGATCCATCGCAATTTGTTTGGTACCTAATAAGAGGGAACACGTCAGGCTTTGGTGGCTCAGGGTCTGTCTACTCCCTGAATCCAGTGACGCCTGATGCATACCCCCTTGTACCTTTACTGGAATCTGGTATCCCCCGAAGCGGAGGCTGACGCCATGGCCCCCTCTACCACCTGCCCCAACTCCATCATGGGGCACTTGGTTGGGTTGTGGCCGGGCCGGCAGCATCACTCACACTCTGGTCCTGGTGTCTGAGAGGCTCATCGTGGGGTTCCTGGGACTGAGGCCGAGGCTGAGTCTGACCTATAACCCCCCTGGTGGTTGGTGCATCGAGGTGGGAAGGGGTTTTGGGTCGGAGACCGGGAGCCAGTGTGACCCGGCGGCCCCACCCTATTCCCAGAAGGCGCTCTCCAAGGTAGATGCCGGAGATAAGTGGGTGAGAGCTGGCCACCTTAGTCCCTGGTTGGTGATGGAAGTTATATGTGGTCTTCCGCCAGATTGATTGCCACCTCCAGGGATGTTGACCGGTGACACATAACCCATTCCAATGCTGCTGGTGGCAGTGCAAGAATGAAGCCCTCCCGGAACACCTCTTCCAGCATCTGACGGGAGGTCCACTCATCTGGGAGCAGCCAGCATCCCGCGGTGTCCATAATGCGATGAGCCATCGTGAAGGGTCGTGTGCCTTCCTCCCATTGTATCTCTCTAAATTCATTTTAAAATAATTGGACCGAGAATACGGACGCAGCTCGCACTTTGTTCGTACATGGACCGAATGGCACGTACCAACGGCCCCGGTACCCCATACTCTCGTAGTAGCCCCCACAGGATTCCCCGGGGAACACGGTCATAAGCCTTTTCCAAGTCCACAGAGCACATGTAGGGGCAAACTCCCAAGGCCCCCCCCAACAACCCTGCAAGGGTAAAGAGCTGGTCCACTGTTCCACGGCCAGGACGGAATCCGCATTGTTCCTCCTGAAGCTGAGGTTCGACAGTCAAGCACGTTCTCAGTGGGTGTTGGACTCCGCCAAGGTTGTCCCTTGTCACCGGTTCTGTTCGTGATCTTCACGGACAGAATCTCAAGGCGCAGCCGAGGTGAGGAGAGTGTCCGGTTTGGGGACCTCAGAATTGCATCTCTGCTCTTTGCAGATGATGTGGTTCTGTTGGCTACATCAGACCGTGACCTCCAGCATGCACTAGGGCGGTTTGCAGCCGAGTGTGAAGCTGTCGGGATGAGAGTCAGCACCTCCAAGTCTGAGGCCATGGTTCTCTGCCGGAAAACGGTGGAGTTTTCCCTCCGGGTTGGGAATGAGTTGCTGCCTCAAGCGAAGGAGTTCAAGTATCTCGGGGTCTTGTTCACGAGTGAGGGCAAAATGGAGCGGGAGATGGATTGGTGCAGCGTGTGCAGTAATGCGGGCGCTGTACCGTTGTGGTGTTGTGGTGGCGGCGTTGTGGTGAAGAGGGAGCTGAGCCGGAAGGCGAAGCTCTTGATTTACAGGTCCATCTACGTTCCAACCCTCACCTATGGTCACGAGCTTTGGGTAGTGACCGAAAGAATGAGATTGCGGATACAAGCGGCCGAAAGGAGTCAGCTGAGATTGTTCGGGCATCTGATTAGGATGCCCCCCGGGCGCCTCCCTTTGGAGGTTTTCCAGGCACGTCCAACTGGGAGGAGACCCCGGGGAAGACCCAGAACCCGCTGGAGGGATTATATATCTCGTCTGGGCTGGGAACGCCTCGGGATCCCCCAGGAGGAACTAGAGAGTGTGACTGGGGAGAAGGAAGCCTGGGGGGCCCTGCTTAGCCGGCTGCCACCGCGACCCGGTCCCGGATAAGCGGATGAGAATGGATGGATGGATGGATGGATAATTGTATTCTTGTTAGGTCTCATCAATATACTCAAATATAACTATTAAAAAGTAATCAATTCAATTATGAGCATTGGTGGTATGTTGTTTCTTCTTCTTCGTTTTCTTACATCGTAATATGTGAAACTTGGAGCTCTCTTGAGTTTGTGGCATGGTCAATTATTCAATTATGAGCATTGGTGGTTGCATTGGTGGTTGCGTTATTTTTCCATTTTGTATGAGATGAGGGTGTGGCTGAGAGAGAGAGAGAGAGTGTGTCTGTGTGTATGTGTATGTGTGTGTGTGTGTGTGTGCGTGTGTGTGTGTGTGTGTCTGCACGTGTGTGTGGGTAGTATGAGTTAGGTAGGCCTGTTCAGAGACATCCCTCAGGGCCACGCAGCACCAGGCCAAGTATTTGCAATGCAGCCTCTGCCACGTCTGTGCACTTCTGTATTCACATCCACACACAGCTCTGTGACACTGACAAATAAATGCACACCATACTCAATACTCAACACTAAATACAAAAGCAGAACTGCTATATACCCTCATGTGAGCATCCACACACACACAGGTGTGTGTGTTGGTGTGTGTGTGTGGACGTCACACGCGCTCTCCCTCTCCGACGCTAAACGGAGAAACTAGAACTCTCTTTGATGTGCTGCTAAATATTTTGCTTTGAATACCAAATATGGCCTTTGCAATTTACTAGAAAGACCAACAAATACACAAAATATAGCTAGATCAAAGATCTGTGGTGACCGTGACAGGTCTACTGTTATTGTTATTAGCCGGCGGCTAAGCTAACTAGCTGAGATGGCTAAGCTAATGGCTACAACCTCAGCACCTATAATGCCTGCAGTGCCCTATGAGGACAGCGAACTCCTGAAGATGGCAAACAAAAAGATAGCTGACCTTAAGGAGGACATCCGACAGCTTTCGGATGAGCTTCAGAAGAAAGACTCTCTGTTGTCCAGTTTTACGAGTCGTCTCCCTCTGCTGTCCGGCTTTATGATGGCTGACCAGTCCAGGAAGTTGCCGTCGCCTGGTGCATCTCTTCGGGACACAGTGGTGTGGGACCCAGCTACCTGTCCATGCCCCACGTCCTGCTCCACACCGGCTGATGGCTGATGAGGTCCTGTCGTTGGCTGACTCTCCGGTCTGTTTGACGGATGGCCCTGCTTCGACAGCCCCTTCTCGTCGGGATCCGGACCTGAATGCAGCGCCTGTTGACATCGCCGACTTCCTACCACTGGTGCCCGACCGTACGGGGGTGACAGACTCCGCTGAGGCGCTTCTCCCCGCAGACCTTCCTCCTCTGACTGCGGCTGACGCTGAGCTCAGGAGGCTTACCGCTCAGCTGCGGAGAATCAGCGACCATCCTCCCAGTTGGCGGCCTCCTCTACCCGACGGAGGATGCTTAAGGAAGCCGTACTTCGGCACTTTTCTGACCATCCTCGCCCGGTGCCGGCGGTGAGTTGCTCTCCCAGCTCTGGTGCTGTCTCACCATTGCATCCATCTGCTCTAGCTCAGCAGAGGATCGCTGCACCTCCCTGCCTCACGACCACACAATCCTCATGCCCTCGCCCCCTCTTTCCCCCGACCACACTAGTGGGGGATTCAATCACGAGAAATGTCCGCTTCCTTAACGCTACCACACACTGCCTCCCTGGAGCCACAGTTCAGCGTGTTTTGGAATAACTCACTCGGCTCACTCGCGTCCTCCATCTGTCGGGTGATAGTTCACGTAGGGTCCAATGACACAGCTCTCCAACAGTCTGAACTGACAAAAAAAGGCTTTAGTCACCTTTTCAACATTTTAAAAGACTGTGGGAAATCTATTTTTAGCAGGATACTTAGCCTCAACACCTGGCTCCAGTCAACATGTAAGACCCTTAACATTGATTTTACAGACAATTTTAATCTGTTTTGGAACCGTGCTCAGCTCTTCAGTCCCGACGGAGTCCACCCTAACCGGCTGGGTAGCAAAATGCTAACGGCTAACATACAATACGCTGTACAGACGTCTGCACGTGCATGACTGTTTACATCCCACGCCCCCCGTACAGAATCCTCTTCTTCGTCCATAGTACCAGCAAGCAGCCTCTCAATCCTTTCCTCTAGCTCCCCCCACAGGCACCATCTCTCATCACCATCTGCACGAGACTACAAACCCCACCAGCTTGTGCCCTTCGTTCATCCCAGTCATAATTTACAATAGGCCTCTACGCAATTCCTGCTCTTTTCCTGGGGTAGTCTCCCGCAACCTTCGGCCTTTGGCATGGGTGCCGCCGTCGGACTACAATCTACTGCTGCCCAGTCAAAATGGCTTTGATCAAACGCGAGATTCGATATCCAACAAGACTTTTATTCTTAAATGATTTTTTCTCCACCCATGATCTAGATTTCTTGCTGGTAACAGAAACATGGCTTAAAGCTGGTGAGCTCGCGCCACTTGTTGAACTGTGTCCTAATGACTGTAACTTTTTTAATACACCTAGACCCTCCGGACAAGGTGGGGGACTAGCTATTGTGTACAAGAAACATTTTAACTGCCGCCTATTAAACTCTGATCCTCTCTCCAGCTTCGAGGTGCAGTTAGTCAAAGTAGGATCAGTCAACCCCCTTTTAATCGCTCTTGTGTATCGCCCTCCAAAAATACATAAAGATTTTATTTCTCAATTTGCAGACTTTCTCTCAAAAACGATGCCTAACTTTGATAGAGTCCTGATTCTTGGTGATTTTAACATTCATGTGTGCTGTCCTTCTAAGCCTCTTGTGCCTCTTGAATTCATGCATCTGATTGAATCTTTTAATCTTGTTCAGCTTATTACTGGCCCTCCTCACAACCTAGGCCATACACTCGACCTAGTTTTATCATTTGGTTTTCCCAATTTGCAATATGGAAGTTATTGGGCAACAGTTGACAGAGAATGACTTTTTCAGTGATCTTTGACAGAAATGGGAGTTTGGAAATTGGTCTGTAGTTGCTGGGCAGGGTGGGGTCGGTACCAGTGGCCAAGGAACTATTGATGATAGAGAGGATGCTGGGACCGACTGTGTCAAAGACATCCTTCAGGAGAATGGTGGGGACAATATCAAGGGGGCAGGTTGCAGATTTCATAGAAGAGACAATCTCTGTAAGGGAAGGTAGCGTGATGGGTTGGAAACAGGCAAGGGTAGATGAGCAAGCCAGTGAAACAGCTAGGTCATGTATAGGGGGCAAAATACTCATTCTGATGGCCTCAACTTTGCCAGTGAAGAATGTTAAAAATTCTTCACACTTTGTCGGGGACACATCTATGCTGGTACTGGGGGCGGGACAAATGACAGAATTGATAGTACTAAATAGGGCCTTGGGATTATGAGAGTTGTTGGCGATGAGGTCAGAGAAGTACTTGGCTCTTGCTGTCTTAACTGCTTCCTGAAATGTAGCACGACTGTCCCTCAAAATTTCAAATGATATTTGAAGCTTGTCATGCTTCCACTTCCGCTCTGCTTTCCTGTACTCCCTCCTCAGGGCTCTGGTGGTGTCATTAAGCCAGGTGGTGATAAACAGAGAAGTAAGTTCCTCAGTGCTAGGATGGAGAGGAGATTCAATAGCGCAGATGTTGGGAGCAGCTATGAGGGCCCTGGAGAACTTACAGGCCGTTGAAGGGTTAATGTAGCGAGAGCAACGTACAGGGAGATGAGATTTAGTAGGTGAGAAAAACAGAGATGAATTAAATACAACAGCACTATGATCTGACTGGCAAGCATCAATAACTTCCATATTGCAGATTGGAAAACCAAATGATAAAACTAGGTTGAGTGTATGGCCTAGGTTGTGAGTAGGGCCAGTAATAAGCTGAACAAGATTAAAAGATTCAATCAGATGCATGAATTCACGCACAAGAGGCTTAGAAGGACAGCACACATGAATCAAGAATCAGATGTTTGGCTCAGGACTCTATCAAAGTTAGCCA
>PIJE02000005.1:665740-809581 GCA_002895965.2 Coryphaenoides rupestris
ATGGACGAGATCTATTCATAATCATGCAAATTTGTATTAGAATTGAATTCAGAGGTTAACAGTCAACCAGGTGAAGAAGTGGCATGAAGCATGTTTGTGGTTATCCTCTATGGTGATACAATACAGTGAGTATTGTTTTAGGTTTGTTGTTCATCTGCAAACACCTGAAAAGGTTCCTTTAACTGATCCAGTTCATGTTTAGACTCCACTCTGTGGGCAACCCTACTGTTTATCTGATCTATGCTGTTTGGGATTCCACTGCATAGGAAATCTGGGCTGGCCCACTGTTGGTGTGTGTGTGTGTGTGTGTGTGTCTCGCTCTGCAGCAGGGGCTGAGGGGTGTGTCCCAGGATGGGGGCCGTGTGGCGGGGGGTGTGTCCCGTGATGGGGGCGTGTGGCGGGGGGTGTGTCCCGGGATGGGGGCCATGTGGCGGGGGGTTTTTCCCCTGATGGGGGATAGTTGCCATTCTGTCCCTGCCTACAATCTCTCGCCCAATGTCCAAATCTCCCACAACGAAAACACTAATCATTCTGTACGTCATAGCCTGGGTGGCCAGCATGTCCCCAACCCCATAGTACGCTTCTCCATCCTTACTGTATGCTTTACCACTTCTCGATTAGATGAACACAACTTCATAGGATTGGCACTTTTTATTTGTATTTTTACATTTATTAATTTATACATTTTCTCTTAATTAGGTGAACACAGTATCAGGCAGCAAAGTTGTCTATATTATGAAAAACTCAATTATATTGTGATAGCTTGCTGTGCTGCACCTCTGTACCGCCGTTCTATAAATAACCTGTTAGCAGACTTTGGAGGAGCACAGAGGGAGTGGTAAGCCCCGCCTCCTGGAGGGTCCTTCTATATCCCGCCCCTTGTAGCTCAGTCTCAACCAAGACAGCGATCACTACGTAACACCTCTCGGGCCGACTCAACCACACTCTAGTATCCACTTCTCAGACAATGCTTGGAAACTGGAACACCACATGAGCTCGACTCAAACAGTTATAACCTTACAAAGCGAACCTCTGCGCTTCCTCAACTGAATGATCTCTAGGATGTCACCCCTTCACAGCATTTTCTCTACAATCCATCCAATACACAGCAATCTCTATACCAATAGTTTTTAACTTGCGCTCAATGCCACACAAACTCTACAGACAACTGCAAAATACTCCAACTTGTCCAGCATAGAATCAGAGGGAACACTTGAACATCAGACTATCTTGTAACTTAATTTTTGTTATGACAATGTATGTGTCGACAGTCAGCGCAGCGTGTCTGGACTTTCATAGAGAGGAGAAACAACCAATGGCCCTTTCTTTCTTTTTCTCTCTACCACTCACTCACACACACACACACACACCTACACAGCAACTGTCTTCAAATATATTAGTTAGGTTTGTTTTTTTGGGGGGTTTTTTTCCTCTTCCGTATCCTCGCGGGTTTTAAAAGATGCATATAATGCCATGATTGCACTTTCGTGGTCCTATGTACAGTAGTTCTGGGGTTTTGCTTGCTTGGATCATGGACAGACTTGCTGTTGTCTATTTCAACCTTGAGCTCTATCTGAGGCACCTGCTATTGCCTTCTGTCTGTCCCATAACAGTTTACATTTCTCCCACTCAGCGAACGTCTCTCGTAGATATGGAAAACCCCAGTTTGGGTCTCCCACCCTCTCATATATTCGGGCCAGTGGCTACTTTAGACGTGAAATTAGAGACGTTATTCGGGAGGATTTTAGCCATTTTATACAACTTTTGCTTTCTGATTTCCCCATTTCCAACCCCATCAGACAATCCTTCACCAGAACCAGGCCACCAAATACTACTATTCTGACGAGTATCACCGTACTAAAACGGGTCTGTCGGGGAGTGAAAGAACTATCGCTCACACACAGGGTCTCTCCGGGCGGGTCCCTCTTCCTCAGTTTGGTGAGGAGGGGAATTTCCCTGAACTCTTGATAAGAGTCCCCAGCGCTGGTTGACCCTGAACGCCTGTGGCTGAGCGGTAGAGGTTCTTCTCTACCTTTCTCTGTACGTCTAGCCAATTAAGCGTACTTTCTCAGAGGAAATTTTTTTGAAAATAATCATAATATATATATATATATATATATATATTGTGACACACTCAAGAGGGGTAGTGTGCACAGGACTGAAATTAATAATATCAAGGTCCACCACCAAATCGAGGTACTTCACCCTTTTATTGTCTTGTTCAGGGGATAGGGGGGTAGGGGTTTTTTCTATGGACCACGGCAAATTCACAGGCAGAAAGAATAGTCGAGGTCCGTAAGCAGGGGTCAGTACACGTAGACGGGTCCTCAGGGAGAGCGGGATTCGGCGATGGGTCGGGTAGTCAGCCAGGCGGGGTTCGTTCACGGGGGCGGGGTTTCAGGCGGTCCAGGGATTCAGCACACAGCAGGGTTCTCCTTCCAAAATGGGTCATACACAATAAGTCCGTCAGTAGCTTTCTAGTACTCATTACTCCCATACTCCTGTGAGTGTGTGTGCGACTTCCCTTTTTATATCCCCGTCAATTAACGCGTCGCTGGTCTCCCGCTGCGCTGCGTTGTCCGCGTTTCCATGCACAGCCCCGGATCGGTGGACCACGGAGAAAGCGTAGGGTTGCAGGGACAGGAACCAGCGGGTGACCCTGGCATTGGTCTCCTTGTTTCTTGACATCCAAACTAGAGGTGCATGGTCCGTCACAAGGGTGAAATGCCGTCCTACCAGGTAATATTTTAGTTCCTCTAGTGCCCATTTGATGGCCAGGCATTCTTTCTCTATCGTTGAATAGTTCTTTTCTCTAGGTAGTAATTTCCTACTGATATATGTGATCGGATGTTCCTCACCCCCCTGGAGTTGTGACAGGACGGCACCCACCCCTGCTTCGGTTTGGACGATGAGAGGCTTTGTGAAGTCCGGGGTCACCAACACTGGCCCTGAACAGAGGGTTTCCTTTAGACCCTGGAAGGCTTTCTCCGTCTCCTCGGTCCACCGGATCCGGTCGGGCACCCGGCTCTTGGTGAGGTCAGTGAGGGGGGCTGAGAGGGAAGAAAAATGGGGGACAAAGCGCCGGTAATAGCTGGAGAGCCCCACAAATGTCCCTACCTGTTTCTTGGTTTGGGGGCGGGGCCATTCTCGGATCGCCTCGACCTTGCCTGCCTGGGGTTTCACGCATCCCAGACCGATCGTGTATCCCAAGTAGTCGGCTTCCAGGAGGCCGAGGCGACACTTCTTGGTACACTTCACGGCGGTAACCTGTTTGAGATGGGTCCCCCATGTATCACAATATCATCCAAGTATGCTGCTGCATACTCACGGTGGGGCCGGAGGACCCAGTCCATCAACCTCTGGAAGGTGGCCGGGGCTCCGTGGAGGCCGAAAGGTAGCATTCGATATTGGAACAGCCCGTCGGGCGTAGCAAAGGCTGTCTTCTCTCGGGCTGCGGGCGCCAGGGGAACTTGCCAATACCCTTTGGTTAGGTCCAGGGTTGAAATGTAACGGGCTTTTCCTAGCCGTTCAATCAGCTCGTCCACTTGAGGCATGGGGTAGGCATCGAACCTGGAAATTTCATTCAACTTCCGGAAGTCATTGCAAAACCGAATAGTTCCATCGGGTTTGGGGACCATCACAATAGGGCTGCACCACTCGCTATGCGACTCCCATTCTCGAGCATAGTTTGTACCTCATGTCGGATGGCTTCTCTCCTGGCTTTGGGGATCCGGTAAGGTCTCAGTTTTACCTTCTTTCCGGTCTCGGTGAAGATGTGGTGCTGGATTAGGTCCGTGTGGCCGCCGTCCGGAGAGAACACCTCCCTGTGGCGGTCTATTAGTTCACGGAGGTCCTGGCGCTGTCTCTCTGCCAGTTGTTCGCCCATTGGCACCTCGACTGGCTCGGTTTTTGCCGGACCCTGGGGAATAGAAAGAGCACACACTGCCTCCCGGGCCACCCATTTTTTTAGAAGATTTATATGATACACCTTTTCAGGTGGGCGTCGCCCGGGTTGACTGATGTGGTAGTTAACCTCTCCTATTTTTTCCATGACCTCGTAGGGCCCGTGCCATTTGGCCAGGAATTTACACTCGGATGTGGGTACCAAAACCAATACTCTGTCTCCGGGGCTGAAGACTCGGAGCTGTGCGCTCCTGTTATATACCCGGGCTTGGGCGGCCTGGGCGGCCGCCATATGTTCTCGTACCATAGGCCATATTACGGGCATCCTCTCCTGCATCTCTTCCACGTGGTCCACCAGGGTCCGATGGGGTGAGGGCTGCTGCTCCCAGGCCTCCTTGGCCAGGTCCAGGAATCCTCTGGGTTGTCTCCCGTAAAGTAGTTCAAATGGAGAAAATCCGGTTGAAGCCTGGGGTACCTCACGGATGGTAAGGTAACAGGTAAGGTAACAGCTGATCCCAATTCCTTCCATCGGTAGTTATTACCTTCCTCAACATCTGTTTGAGCGTCTGGTTAAATCATTCGACCAGACCGTCCGTCTGAGGGTGATATACGGATGTTCTCAGCTGCGTGATCTGCATCAGTTTACACAAATCCTGCATTATGCGGGACATAAATGGGGTACCTTGGTCTGTCAGGATCTCCTCGGGTATGCCCACCCGAGAAAACATCATCATCAGTTCCCTTGCGATGCCTTTGGAAGCCATAGTGCGCAAAGGAATCGCTTCGGGGTACCTGGTGGCATAATCCATAATCACCAGTATATACTGATGTCCTCGTGCACTTCTCGGCAAGGGCCCGACCAGGTCCATCCCTATCCTGCTGAAAGGTACCGAAATTATGGGTAAAGGTATTAAGGGGTTACGGTGGTGAGGTCTTGGCGCCACCTGTTGGCACTCGGGGCAGCTGCGGCAAAAGTCCTCTACCATCTTCTTCACCCTGGGCCAGTAGAACCTCGCCTTGATCCGCTCTAGCGTCTTCTCTACCCCGAGATGGGCCCCGAGCAGGTGAGAGTGGGCTAGGCGGAGCACAGAGGGAATAACAGGTCGGGGTACCAACAGCAACTCATGTATTACACCGGCTTTTTGTACAACTTGATATAATAGTGTCCTTTTTATGGCAAAATGGGGATCAATCCTTTGCCTTACCCCCTGGATGAGTTGTCCGTCGACCACGGTTACCTGCTGCAGGGCGCTGGTGAGGTTGACGTCCTCGAGCTGGGCAGCCCCAAACCTCCCTGCCAGGGGCTCGGCCAGGGGTGGTACGTCGTCTGCAGGGTCGAGGGGGAACATGTCCCCTAGGTTGTATTCCTCCTCGACCTGGGGATGTTCTCCCTCCTCCCCGTGTGGCTCGTCGCCCAGGGTGGTTCTCGTACCGGCCCTCGCCCTGTCATAGCCCCCTTCTTCTTCCGCCACCACTCCCGCGGCGCTGGATTCCCCCTCGGAGAGGGGTTCCGTGGATCCTTGGGGGTCCACGTCCTGGAACCCACAGAGGTGGGATGGCGAGCGGCGCGGCCTGGGAAGTGGTGGGGATTTAAGTCCTCGGGGCGTTCGCTGGCTCCCTGTAGCCAGGCGAAACCATAACAGGCGGAACAGAGGTAGGTCCCGACCAATCAGTACCGGGACAGGTAGGTCGGGTACGACCCCAGCGGGGCCTGAGTAGCTACCCTTGGTGGTCTGCAGGTGTAGCATGGTGGTGGGGTACTGGCGAGTCTCACCATGGATACACTTTACCCCCAGCGTGCCTTCCAGGTGGGGCAGCTGGGCGAACTCCGGACGGACTAACGTCACCATGCTCCCGGAATCCAAGAGCGCCGTGGTGTCGCGTCCATTTGCGGTGACGGGGGTTGAGGGGGAAGCGCCTCCCTCCTCCGCCCAGCAGGTGGTCATCAGCCCGCATGGTCGTCCGGTGGGGTTCTCGCCAGTAGCCGTGGACATGTGTACATCTCCCAGCTGAGGGCAGTTCCAGGAGATGTGTCCCTCCTCCCCACACTCATAGCACTTCCGGCGGTCCGGGTTGACAAGGGGCCGTCGCCTCTGGATGTCGGCCACTGGCCTTCTAGGCTCGGGGTTTTGCGGCTCCTCCTGCCGATGGCGCTCCTTGGGGCGTGTAGTGGCCTCGGGTTTATTAGGCCTTCCACTGCGAAGTACCCCTTGGGCGGCCTGATATCCCTCCAGTATCTCCACCTGCTGGTCCACGCTCTGGGGGTTTGTCTGGCAGGCTAGTTTTTTCGCCTCGTAGGGTAGAGCCCTCATATATCGGTCCATTACTATCCGTTCAATGATAGTCAGAGATTTTGGCTCGGAGGTCAGTTTCATGATCTCATCTCTTAGAGTGGTGTACGAAACCCGGGGGTCAGTGGCTATATCCTGATATGTGGTCTGGGCGATGCTCGCCAAAAAGGGTGCAATCGGTCCCACCCATTGGTCGGCTGGCCACTCTTCTCTTGCTGCTGTTCGTTTGAAAGTAAGCAGAAATGTCTCTATGTCGTCAGACGGAGTTTGCTTGGTCAAGAATCGAGCCGGATTGGCCCGGCGCCCACTGTCGGGAAAGGTACGCTCTTCCTGTGAGTCATGTCTCCCTTACCTCCGACCCTCAGGAGCTCCATTTGGTAGGCTTGGAGTTCCATCGCCTGTGCATGCTGGTTGCGCTGCTCTTCAGCGCGGTGGTGCATCGCTTGCATGGCTTGTTCGTGTCGAGCCTGCTGCTCTTGGTTATTGGCCATGAGCTGGGCCACCAGTGCTTTTAAATCTGTTGCTTCCCGTTTATTGTCTTGTTCAGGGGAGAGGGGGGTAGAGGGGTGTCCTAGGGACCACGGCCAATTCACAGGCAATAAGAATCGTCGAGGTCCATAAGCAGGGGTCGGTACACGGAGACGGGTCTTCAGGGAGAGCGGGGTTCGGCGATGGGTCGGGTAGTCAGCCAGGCGGGGGTCATTCACGGGGCGGGTTCTCAGGCGGTCCAGGGGTTCAGCACACAGCAGGGTTCTCAGGCGGTTCAGGGGTTCAGCACACAGCAGGGTTCTCCTCCAGAAATGGGTCATACACATTACATACGTCAGCAACTTTCTCATAATCATATCCTCCAGAAATGGGTCATACACATTACATACGTCAGCAACTTTCTCATAATCATATCTCCCATACTCCTTCCCTGTGTGTGGGTGACTTCCCTTTTTATATCCCGTCAATCAACGCGTCGCTCGTCTCCCGCTGCGCTGCGTTGACGAGGTCCCGGTGCTCTGCATTGCCTTGATTGGCATGACGTCACCGGACCTCCGTATTTGGGCATGCGCGTTTAGGATCGGGAAGGGTACATATATGTTATTCCTTACTTCTCCTTTCTGGTGCCTCTGCCGGCTGCCACAATATGAAGAGCCAAAAAGTTATGCTAACTATAAACTGCATTTGGAGCAGTGCCATCTTGCCCTATCTGAACCAACCTCCACCCAGACCTCCACCCCTCCCCTCCTCTCCCCTCCTCTCCCCTCCTCTCCTCCCTCCTCCTCTCCTTTCCTCTCCTCTCCCGCCACCCGTGCTCGTCACCCCCTTCGTGGATGTTAGCATCAGCGCTACACATCCTGACCACTCACTCAGGAACCTATTTACCTTTCCCTTAATCCCCTGCTTTTCATTCCACCCCGACACCACCCCCACCCCCACCCTCGCCTTGGCCTCTCTCTCACTCTTTCTCTGTCGCTCCCTCCCTCCCTCACTCGCTCACTCTGCCCGCCACCCGATTGCTCCATCCCTATCATCCCTCATCCCTCCTCCTCCTCCTCCTCCTCCTCCTCCCCTAAAACCCTCCATCACATCTCGTCTTCTAGTTCTGTTTATTTGAACATTCTCCTCCGTTTTACCCCCCACCTCCAGTCCCTGACCGACTCTGCCCCCAACCATCCTCCCCTCCCCTCCACCCTGCCTGACACCACCCTCACTCCCGTCCTCCATCTTGGTGGGGGGAGAAAACAGGAAGTGGGTGGGGGCTGATTGCACTGTCAATCAGTGTGTGAGTGACCTCACCCGCTGTGGCATTTTGGAGGAATATCGGTCACCAACGGCACTATGTGTGTGTGTGTGTGTGTGTGTTGTGGCAGCCCAGCCTTGCGAGACAGTGTAGTGGGTGGACCAGACAGAACCAGGGGAAGGGAACAAAAGGCACTCAAAACATCTACTCATAGTCCCCGACAAAGTTCCCGATTACCCACTCCAATAATGTCCAACATAAACGTTCAAACAGGGTGGCCAGAGGAACCTTACCCTGAGCCTGGCCCAGTGGACCGTCCTGGTCTGCACTGACCTCTCCCCCAAGCCACTCCGCCCCCGGTTGGGGGGGGAGTTTCCTCATCCTACAGCTACTGCAGTACCACACCAGGCCTCTGCAACCATGTGGAGCATGGATCAGGGATCAGGCCCTCACAGTGTGTGTGTGGGGGGTATCCTGTGCTCCACCACTCATCCAATGGGAGGAAGAGCAGCACCAGGGTGCACATCTCAACCCGTCGGTGAGCACAGCACAGCAAAAAAATGCCTCTGTTGTCGCTCATCAAAACAGTGAAGCTTGTGGACCCTCCTCGCAGCGGCATTAGATTCATCAAGTCAAGTCAAGTCAAGTATTTTTATTGTAACTTCACAGTTTACACGTTAGTATAAGCAATGAGTTAAAAACTTCAACAACTCAACAAGGGAAGCAGACATAGAAACGCCTCTAAGACAGCCATTCAGGGAGCAGGGACAACAAGGCCGTCCCTTCCGTCCCCACACCCCAGACAGCCAATCCGGAGACGCCAGGACCCCAGGCCCCACGTGGATATGTAACAGACAGACAAACAGTTAACTTGAAGCACGGATATCATGGCCTCACGTGCCACACAGAGATGTGGGTTTCCATGCACCAAACCAGGAAGCAGGGACTGCAAGGTCTCACGTTGAGACCTTGTGTGGGACCGCCAGTGCAGATAGAAGAGGCAACATGTTCCCACAACAACAGCTGCGAGTGCGTCTCAGAGGCCTCCCGGGGCAAACAGATAGTCAGAAGTCAGAAGTCAGAAGCTGACTAGTCACGTAGGTCAAACAGCTAACTAGTCACGTAGGCCACACAACAGAGTGGAAAGTTACCGGCCCACACAATCAATACATCCACAACTCCCAACACTTACTTACTTACTTACTTACACACACACACACACACACACACAAATGCACATGCATGCACACGCACACACACACACACACAGGATGTGTGTAGCTGCTAGATTTTGGTTGTGATTCAACTAAACCAATCTGAAAATCTATCCCAGCTTCCTCAAGCTAACTTAATGCCCCAAACACTAACGTTGTTCCTTCTTCATCTCCTTTCTTTCCTAACTTGCCTTCTTGAACCCCATCACCCCGGTCCTGGGCTGGGTGGACGAGCCGAGCTGCCCACCTCTGATCACATTTTAGACAGAGGCAGGAACGCATAGCCCTGAAGGAGCGCACACACACACACACACACACACACAAATACACACACACATTAGGGCTGAACAATATTGAACAAAAATCCTATTGCGAATATTTTGACGAATATACAATATACAAATACATACAAATACATGTTAAATTAAAATTTATGTGATATGTGCTGTTTTCTGGAGGACGAAATGTACAGGCTAGGGCATCTCTGCACCACTACAGCACTTTATTTATATATATATTTATTTATTTATATATTATATATATGCGAAGGATTATTGTATTATCGATTTATATACACACATTTTACCCTTATCAAAAATTATTGCAGCTCCTGCGATTTTGATATTTCGATTGATTGTTCAGCCCTAACATGCATGTACACATACACAAGCATACACAGACACATGCACACACAGACACACACACAGACAGACACACACACGCACACACACACACAAACCTGCAAAACCACACTTATTATATGCTTATTACACACACAAATAAGCAAAGCAACAGAGAAAGTGCCATTGTTGCAATTGTCTACCTTTTGCTTATACTTTATTTTTCAAAACATGAAAGCACAGCGTGTTCATCACCGTCAGAATGTCTTTGATCGAATTCACTCCTGGAAGAAATCTTCCACTCTATATTTTCACCCTGATATAAAACCGTGGTACCGTCTGTCTGCGGTACCACATTTGGTCGTGCCCTGTAAGGATGAAGGTAGAACATAAAAGATTTTAAGTGATCTTTACAGACCCAGTGGATTATTCTGTGCATTTATATGTGTGCCTGTGTGTTTGTGTGTGTGTGTATCCCATCACGATTATTCCTTCCAGTTTGCTGGGTGTTCTGTCCACATAAAGCGCAACCGTATGGGACAAGAGGAGAGCCAAAACAAGGCTAAATATTGGCGTGGCATTCCAATATGTAAAAAGCCAGGACTACAGACAGATGCCGACCACTCATTTGTTTCATTTGTTCCAAGGATGGGTCTTCTCTTCTCTGGGACAGGTCTGCTATGCTCTAGGATGGGTCTTCTCTTCCCAGATATGGGTCTGGCTCTTTCCAGGGACAGGTCTTGCCCACTGCTACAGAGGTTATGGGCTGGGCAATAGACATTGAGATATCCATTGAAGGGGTATTTGTGTCTCCCTGCGACATACATTTGCATTTACATTTGCATTTAGGGCATTTGACACTTTTATCCAAAGCGACTTACAAAAAGTAAATTTGTAGAAGGAGACAGCAATATATCGCTGTGGTACATAAAGATAAGACTGGAGCCAGTTTCAAGCATTCATATTTACGAGAGCATTCATATTTCCGAGAACGACTTTCATAATTGCTATGTTGCCTGCATAATAGCTGGGATAAGAGCAGACATACCATTCTAAGCACATTACCAACATCTAAATACATACAATATGCTAAACAATGTTCAAGTTCAAGTTCAAGTATTTTATTGTCACTTCACAGTTTACACGTGAGTATAAGCAGTGAGTGAAAAACTTTTTGTGCAAAACGCCCGACAACCGACAGTAATTATAAAGAATACAAAATAGAATAGAACTACAAAATAGAAATAGAACTATGAATATAAATTCTGTGTAAATAAGTAGATGAAATATAAAATGAAATGGAATATACAACAAAAATATCCAGGTGAGCAGTATACATATAAATCAATGTACTAAAATATACATTGTTATATGCTGACATTCACAGAATGTCACAGAATACCTTCTCAGACAGTCAACACAACACTAGCACCAGCAATTGGCACCAGGACTAGCACTAACACCAATACTAGCACCAGCACTAGCAGTAACACTAGCACCAGGACCAGCACTAGCAGTAACACCAGCACTAGCACCAACACTTAGCACTGCTACCAGCGCTAGCTCCAGCAGTAACTCCAGCAGTAGCACTAGCACTTATCACCAGGACTAGCATTGGCAGTAACACTTAGCACTAGCACTTAGACATTGATGCCGAACTTGTTCAGCAGCCTGATGGCCTGACTGTGGAAGCTGTCTCTGAGTCTGCTCGTGTGGCACTTGATACTGCGGTATCGCCTGCCTGACGGTAGAAGTGTGTACAGTTCGTGGCTGGGGTGGTTATTGTCTTTAATAATCCTTTTGGCCTTGGCCACGCACCGCCTGGTGTATATATCCAGGAGGGAGGGAAGCTCACCTCCAACGATGTACTGGGCCGTCCGCACCACCCTCTGTAGTGTTTTACGCTCCAGTGCGGTGCAGTTCCCGTACCAGACGGTGATGCATCCTGTAAGAACACTCTCGATGGTACAGGAGTAGAATGTTCTGAGGATGCGGGGGCACATGTTGAATTTCCTCAGTCGCCTGAGGAAATACAGGCGTTGTTGGGACTTTTTCACCACGTGTGTGGTGTGCATGGTCCATGTGAGGTCCTCGGAGATGTGCACGCCGAGGAACTTGAAGCTGCTGACCCTGTCTACTGCATCACCGTCGATGGAGATGGGGGCGTGCTCTCCTCTCCGCTTCCTGTAGTCCACGATCAGCTCCTTGGTCTTCTTGACGTTGAGGGCGAGGTTGTTTTCTTGGCACCACTGTGCCAGTAATCCAACCTCCTCCCTGTAGGCTGTCCTCCTCGTCGGCGATCAGACCCAACACTGTCGTGTCGTCAGCAAACTTGATGATGACGTTGGAGCTGTGCATAGCCATGCAGTCGTGGGTGTACAGGGAGTAGAGGAGAGGGCTCAACACGCATCCCTGAGGGGCTCCAGTGTTGAGGGTCAGCGGCTCTGAGGTGGTGCTGCCCATCCTCACCACCTGGCGGCGGCCCGACAGGAAGTCCAGTATCCAGCTGCACATGGTCGGGTGCAGGCCTAGACTCCTGAGCTTGGTGTCGAGCTTGGCAGGAACTATCGTGTTGAACGCTGAGCTGAAGTCCACAAACAGCATTCTCACACAACAGTTCCTCCCCTCCAGGTGAGAGAGGGCAGTGTGAAGTGCCATGGCAATGGCGTCATCGGTGGATCTGTTTTGACGGTACGCAAATTGCCATGGGTCCAGCGTGGCAGGCAACATGGAACAAATGAAGTCCTTGACCAGCCTCTCGAAGCATTTACTGACAATCAAGGTGAGGGCTACGGGTCTCCAGTCATTCAGGCAGGTTACCTTGGGGTGTTTAGGGACAGGCACGATGATGGACATCTTGAAGACCTCGGGAACAACAGCCTGGGACAGGGACAGGTTGAAGATGTCTGCGAAGACTCCTGCCAACTGGTCTCCGCATGCTCTGAGGACGTGCCCCGGGATGTGGTCTGGGCCCGCCGCCTTCCGGATGTCCACCCGCTTGAAGGCTCTGCGCACGTCAGCCTCTGAGATGTTCAGCAGGCTGGCCTCCTCAGGCAGCGCTGACTTCGGCGGGCTACCGTTCACGTCGAACCGAGCGAAGAAGGTGTTTAGCTCATCTGGGAGGGAGGTAGAGGAGTTCTCTACACCGCTGGTTCTCCCTCTGAAGTCTGTGATTGTCTGCAGTCCCTTCCACACACCCCTCACATCGTGGCTCTTGAATTTGTCCTCCACCCGGTTCTTATACTCCCGCTTGGCAGAGCCGATGGTCTTGCGGAGGTCGTAGCGGGCTCTCGTATATTCCTCCATATTCCCGGAGTCAAAGGCGGCGTTACGCGTGCGGAGTGCAGCGCGAACATCGCCATTAATCCACGGTTTCTGGTTGGGATAAATCCGAACCGATTTAGTAGGAACAACGTCATCTATGCATTTCTTGATGAACCCGGTGACTGAGGATGCGTACTCGCTGATGTTATTGTCCGACGCGACCCGGAACATATTCCAATTCGCGTCATCAAAGCAATCCTGCAGCATAGACTCCGATTGGTCCGACCAGCATTGGACCTCCTTCACAGCGATTGGTTGCTGCTTCAGTCTCTGCCTGTAGGCGGGGAGTAGTTGGATCGAGCGGTGATCTGATTTGCCGAACGGTGGGCGGAGGAGGGACTTGTAGCCGTCCCGGAAGGAGGTGTAGCAGTGGTCGAGGATCCGCTCGCCCCGTGTGTTGCTTGTGATGTGTTGGTAGAACTTCGGGAGAACTTTCTTCAGGTTCGCCTTATTGAAGTCCCCCGCCACAATGAAAGCAGCCTCCGGGTGAGCCGACTCCTGTTCGCTGATAGCCCCATAAAGCTCCTTCAGCGCTATGTCCGTGTTGGCTTGAGGGGGAATGTACACAGCAGTCACGGTTACTGCTGTAAACTCCCACAGTAGCCAGAATGGTCGGCACATAAGCATCAGGTACTCCAGGTCCGGGGAACAGAAAGACTTGAGGGTCTGCACATGACTCTGGTTGCACCAAGATCTGTTTATCATGAGACAGACCCCCCCTCCACGATCTTTACCGGAGAGAGTCTTTGTTCTGTCCGCGCGGTGGACGGAAAATCCTGTCGGCTCGATGGCTGAGTCGGCAACCCCCTCCGACATCCATGTCTCCGTCAGGCAGATGATGCAGTTGTCCTTTGTTTCCTGGTGGAATTGTATGCGAGCCTCTAGTTCGCATAACTTATTGTCCAGAGACTGTACATTAGCCAGCAGAATGCTAAGTACTATTAAGAATGCCAGGATATACAAACACGCAAAGTGCAGTCCATGTGAACTCTGAACGGGTGGGTCTTGAGTCTCTTGTGGGAGCTGGTGAGCGACTCTGACATTAGCCGGGAGCTCATTCAACCACTGCGGTGCCAGAACAGAGAATAGTTTTTAGTGAAGGTGGTACCGTCTAGCCAAAGTTGTTGAGCAGAGCACTCAGGCTTGGAGTAGGGTGGGGTCTGACTATTGTTTGGAGGTAGGTAGGGGCAGTTCCGCTGACATCCATTAAGGCCAGTACCAGTGTCTTGAATCTAATGCCAGCGATTACCGGGAGCCAGTGGAGGTTGCAGACGAGGAGTGTTACATGGGAGAATGTTGGTAATTTGAACACCAGGCACGCTGCTGCGTTCTGGATGCCTTGTAAGGGTTTGATTGTGGAGCCAGGGAGTCCAGCCAGGAGAGAGTTGCAGTAGTTGAGGCAAGTGATGGCAAGCGATTGGACCAAGATCTGTGCTGCTTCGCGTATGAGGAAGGGCCGGATCCTGCCGATGTTGTCGAGAGCAATTCTACTTCTTCGGGCAACAGAGGTGGCATTGCAGGACAGCTGGTCATCCAGTACCACGCCAAGGTTCCTTGCAGTGGGTGCAGGGGAGACTTTGATGTCCTCATTTGTTACAAGTAGGTTCATCTGAGGACAGTCTTTCCCATTAAGATAAGCTCAGTCTTGTCTAGGTTAATCTTCAGGTGGCTGGCAGTAGTCCATTTGCTGATGTTAGCCAAGCATTTAAAGATGCGTATTGCAATTTGGGTGTCAGAGGGGGGGAATGGTGTTTGACTGGATTCTGGATGCAGCCTATATACTGTATATACTGTATATTCTCTTTTTTTTTCATTGGGTATATATACCCAATGAAATGTGTATATATGCGAGCGGAGGGAGAGAAGGAAAGTACCATGAATAGCTAGACTACGGGAGTATTGCCAAGTTGTCCTGTGCCCCATACACTGCACGACTTCAGGTATAACTTGTTTATTCGTCAGCCATATATGCTTCGTAAAACGACCCCTTTCCCCCATAGCCATGTCTGACAAGATCCTTTGCCCCCACACTCCCCGGGGGGAGGCGTACCCCCATGGTCACCACAATATGTATTTTCAATGCATACACATATATATATACTGTATATCCACACATTCTTTTCTATTCTTCTTCTTTTTTTGCCTACTTTCTTTGCGTACTGTCGCTTGCCATGTCACAAGAGTTTCAGTGTTCAGAATGGAAAATAAGAAAACACTTGACTTCCGCATTGGTTTCATTTTTCAGCACCTTGTGTTGCCCTTTGCGAACAGATGTGGATCGTCTTTATTTCCCTCGCTTTTTTGTGTGCTTTTACAATGTACAATACAAAATATTATGTCTGTTTTAATTAGGGTGCCTTTGCAATGCTAAGCACTCTATTACTCTCCCGCATACTTCTTTATTATTAGGGTGCCTTTGCAATGCAAAGCACACTATTACTCTCCTGCATACTTATTATTATTCTTCCGTACATTTTTCGGCGCGCTACTAGTCTCACAGCGATGCCAGCACACACGCAAAAAAGACAAAAACGTGGTACAGGAGCGCCTTGACCGGGAATCGAGTGCTACTACTTTTTTTGTACATACCATTCATACTTTCCGAAATATTCAACATTTAACAGCATTTTTGCCCCATTGAAATGAATGGGGGTGAGTGTTCAAAATGTGTCCAAAACCACCCATATTCAACCTCTTCCCTTTCATTCATACATTCAGGAAGAAACTCCATTCAAACATTAAAACGTTCAGGACACTTGGATGAATTCACACATGACTTCACAATTTTCATAACATTCATACTTTTGACACAATTACAGTTCAAACTTAATTGATTTTTCAGCTCCTCAGACAGTTTAACAAGGGTGTGTATTGCGCCGGGTCAGCGCGGGTGACGTCACGTTAGAGTGGAGAGCAGACGAAAAAAATAAATACATCTATTTTTAAAACTGCCATCCCACCCACAATATTAACTCCACATACGTAATCTATACATCAAAATGTAGGTACACTTGTCACATATATGTAACTATGGAAACAAACAGACTTATACTTTTGGATTTATGAGCCTCGAAGTAACAGCAGTGCAGACCCCAAAGCCCGTATTTCCAGGCCGCTTCAAGCTGTGTAACCCTGCTGCAACAGAAGGATTCCACCACTGATCACGCCATTTTAAAACTGTCATCCCGCCCACAATATTAACTCCACATACGTAATCTATACATCAAAATGTAGGTACACTCGTGATCACATATATGTCACTATGGAAACAAACAGACTTATACTTTTGCTTGTTCTGTGTGGACAGACACACACACACACACCCACACCCCTCTTCGCGCCAATGGCGGTGACGCCAGAGCCACGCCCCCTCGTCGCGCCAATGGCGGTGACGCCATAGCCACGCCCCCTCGTCGCACCAATGGCGGTGACGCCATAGCCACGCCCCCACACACGTGTGAGAAGGGGTGTGGCCGTAATTTCATATAACACACAATCTATTTTTTTGTCTGTATACTGTGTGTGTGTGTGTTTTTGGATTTACGCGACGTGTGTGTGTGTGTGTGTCTCTGTGTGTTTATATTTATATTTTTAAAACTGCCATCCCGCCAATATTAACTCCAAATACGTAATTTACACATCAAAACATAGGTAAACTTGTGACGGTCACATATATGTAACTATGGAAACAAACAGACTTATACTTTTTAAACACACACGTGTGTGTCTGTGTGGCGAGGGGGCGTGGCTATGGCGGAGCCTTTCACACACACAGAAGCGCCATAGCCACGCCCCTAAACACACACGTGTGTGTCTGTGTGGTGAGGGGGCGTGGCTATTGCATCACCGCCATAACCATGCCCCTTCTGTGGGTTTGGATGTGTGTGTGTGTGTGTGAGAAGGGGTGTGGCTGTAATTTCATATAACACACAATCTATTTTTTTGTCTGTATACTGTGTGTGTGTGTGTGTTTTTGAGTATAGGCCTATGTATTTTATGTTGTGTTTATGCTGTGTGTGTGCTTTGTGTATGTAGGCCTAATTGTTGATTTAAGATCAAGACCTAGTAATGACCTTGCTAATACAAAAGTACAATTTTATTTTTAGGTATTGTTAGTGTGCAAATGAAACATTACTTCAAAGTACATACGTGTATCTCTCTACCCCTCTCCTACACATCTGTGTGTGTGTGTGTGTGTGTGTTATCGCTTGCTTATATGGCAGCAGGCACCCTAAAAATTTCCCTGGAATTTTTCTAGTTGTGTTTATTGTTGTTATTTCCTACTTTGTTGTGCTATAGCCTACAGATAATGTGATTAATTTACTGCTATGAATGACATGTATGAAAGTATATTGGATGCGTTTTACTTGTTAGTCGTCAATCATCATAATACAATTACCCTAATCATTATTTCTTATTTATATTAACCAGAGGTGGAAAGAGTACAATTCAATTCAATTCAATTCAATTCAATTTTATTTGTATAGCCCTTAATCACAAGACAGTCAAATGGCTTTACAGGCCAGATTGTTATCGGCCAAAAGTGATTTATGACACCCCCTAGCCCCGCCCCCCTAAGGGCAAGAAACGACTCCCTTAATTAACAAGGAAGAAATCTCGAGGAGGAACCTCAGAGTGGGGGATCCCTCCTTCCAGGGATGGTTCAGAGTGCAATGGGTGTCATACGGGCATTTAAAAACAGGGGTAACAAAGCATGACAAAATGCAAATGACAAAGTACAAATAGTAAATGAAATAGTAATATTATGATGGGGTGCTGGCTGTAGAGCAAGCTGGTAGCCGTCAGGTGAGGCGGCCAGGTATCCAGTCACGATCACAGCAGCACCCTAGATAATGGAGACAACATGAAGGTTAGATGGAGCACAGTAAGCAGGGAACGTATCCTCAGACCTAGACAATAATATTCTACTCAAGCAAAAGTACTACTACTTTGATGAAATTTGATGAGTAAAAGTAAAAGTCTAAAAACCTGTTCAGAGTTCACCTGGACTCTGCATAATATGTGTATTTTTAGATCGTTGGATGGAGGAGAATATTCGGAGTCTTGATTCCCGCAGAAAGTCTCCCTTGTCTTTGGTCGTTGGAGTCTTGACTCCTGCAGAAAGACTACCTTGTCTTTGTTCAACAGAGTCGGAACACCTGCAGAAAGACTCCCTTGTCTTTGTTCGACGTAGTCTTCTATTGTGGGGGTGATGCTACATTCGCGGGGCCAGGCCACAGGGAAAACTGCTGGTGCTCCCGATGCCTTCAGTCTGGGCCCGGTGGTAATCCACTTGCTAGTGAATTCTAGCACTTTGAGAAACTACAAGACCAATGGAGCTGTCAAGGTTTATTGTTACTGGGAGCACTTTAAACTAACTGATAACCTGTTAGCCTGCTATATGCTAATCGTAGCCAAGGGCTTTTATAGCCTGTATCATTAGTTAGTTGTAACGCCACTAAAAATCAGTTTTATTTAATAATGCTGGGGGCACATGCTAACAGTCTTCACATAACACATGACAAAATCAGACAATGCTGGATTTTAACAGATGTAGGCGTTTACTTAGGTATATACCGTATATATAGTATATACCTTCAGAAACGTAATGATAATCAGAAGTAAAAAAAATTGAATTATGCTTCGAAGAAAAAAAACATTGCTAATTATTTTCTGGGTTTTTTATAGCACATGTATTCTTAGCAGTTAGGTTAATGACCGGTTAACAAGGGTTGATTATCAGTCAGAAAAAAATCA
Organism: Coryphaenoides rupestris; assembly: GCA_002895965.2. Lineage (NCBI taxonomy): Eukaryota > Metazoa > Chordata > Actinopteri > Gadiformes > Macrouridae > Coryphaenoides > Coryphaenoides rupestris. The sequence goes on from PIJE02000005.1 coordinate 684,582, forward strand.
TAACAAGCAAAACAATTGACGTAAAGCTAAATGTAAGTTGGAAGGGTACGGTTCAGTCAATGGTGATAGGTGGATATTGATAGATAGATTCCACCTTTCAGTATTTGTAATGCATATTTGAATACACTATGCCTAATAGCACTGACATGGTGTTTTAGTGCTATTACATGGACTGTTCTACATGCACTACCATTTATACTTTGATCTCCAAGGGAAGTATAAGCCTGCCAATGGCTCCCCTGTCAAATCAATATCTGCTCTCGAGACCGAGCCCATCTGGTGCTGCATATGCCAGGGATTTCTTTGTGCGCTGAGTTAACATCAACTTTTGGATGGCTTGGCGTACACACCAATCTGAGGTCTTAACAGTTGTAGGGCGAGTCATGTTGAGGGCAGCGGCGAAAGATCAATCTTCATCTGGCTTTGTGTAAATGACACTTGACATACGTACAATTCATCAACATCATAAGCAACATAAATATGTTCATGTTCATGTATGAAATATGTGTGCATGACACATAAAAGCCCCCCCAAAGAATCGCCACCTTATCGTGGTGGGGGGGGTTGGGCGCCCCCGTGACCCTGGGAGCTGTGTTGTCCGGGGCATTAGCCCCTGGTAGGGTCTCCCAAGGCAAAGTGGTCTCAGGGGAGGGGCCAGACTAAGAGCGATTCAAAGACCCCATGAAAAGACTCCCGGAAAGAACAGTCACCTCGCCCGGACAAGGGAAACCGGGGCACCCTTCTGGAGCCAGACCTGGGAGGGGAGCTCGTCGGCGAGCGTCTGGTGGCCGGACCTGGATCCACGGGGCCCGGCCGGGCCAAGCCCGAAAAGACAACGTGGAGTCACCTCCCTGTGGGCTCACCACCTGCAGGGAGAGTCATTGGGGTCGGGTGCATTGTATACCGGGCGGTAGGCAAAAGCGGGGTCCTGGGCGTGCGGATCCCCGTCATCGCCGACTGGTTCTAGGGACGTGGAACGTCACCTCACTGGCGGGGAAGGAGCCGGAGCTGGTGCGGGAGGTGGAGCGGTACCAACTAGATATGGTTGGGCTCACCTCCACGCACAGCACCGGGTCTGGAACCAAACTCCTGGAGAGGGGCTGGACCCTCTACTTCTCCGGAGTTGCCCAGGGTGTGAGGCGCCAGGCGGGTGTGGGGATACTCACAAGTCCCCGGCTGAGCGCCGCTGTGTTGGAGTTCTCTCCGGTGGACGAGAGGGTCGCCTCCATGCGACTACAAGTCGCTGGGGGGAAGGCTCTGACTGTTGTGTGTGCCTACGCACCAAACAGCAGCTCAGAGTATCCGGCCTTCTTGGAGTCCTTGGGTGACATCCTGGAAAGGGTTCCATCCGGGGACTCCATAGTTCTACTGGGGGACTTCAACGCACACGTGGGCAATGATGGAGAAACCTGGAGGGGAGTGATTGGGATGAACGGCCTGCCCGATCTGAACCAGAGTGGTGTTTTGTTATTGGACTTCTGTGCTAGTCATGGACTGGCCATAACAAACACCATGTTCGAACATAGGGTGGTTCACAAGTGTACCTGGTACCGGACCACCTTAGGCCAAAGGTCGCTGATCGACTTTGTAATCGTATCAGCAGATCTGCGGCCGCATGTTTTGGACACTCGGGTGAAGAGGGGAGCAGAGCTGTCAACTGATCACCACCTGGTGGTGAGTTGGATCAGATGGCGCGGGAGGCTGCCAGACAGACCTGGTAAACCCAAACGTGTAGTGAGGGTGAACTGGGAACGTCTGGTGGAAGCCCCTGTCCGTAGGGTCTTTAACTCCCACCTCCGGAAGAACTTCTCGTGCATCCCGGGGGAGGTTGGGGACATGGAACATGAGTGGGCCATGTTCAGAGCCTCCATTGTAGAGGCTGCAGCTCGTAGCTGTGGTCAAAAGGCTGTCGGTGCCTGTCGTGGCGGCAACCCAAGAACCCGTTGGTGGACACCAGCGGTGAAGGAAGCCGTCAGGCTGAAGAAGGAGGCCTTTCGGGCCTGGTTGGCCCAGGGGTCTCCTGAAACAGCAGACAGGTACCGGGAGGCCAAAAGGACCGCAGCTTCAGCGGTCGCTGAAGCAAAAACCCGGGTGTGGGAGGAGTTCGGGGAGGCCATGGAGCAGGACTTTCGGTTGGCCTCAAGGAGGTTCTGGCAAACTGTCCGGCGACTCAGGAAGGGAAAGCAGGGCTTGGCTCAGGCTGTGCTCAGTCGGGGAGGAGAACTGCTGACCCAGACTGAGGATATTGTCGGGCGGTGGAAAGAACACTTTGAGGAGCTCCTGAACCCGACCAGTACGTCCTCTGGGGAAGAGGCAGAGTCTGAAGACTCGGGGGAAGTCTCACCCATATCCTTGGTAGAGGTCGCTGAAGTAGTCAAAAAGCTCTTCAGTGGCAAGGCGCCAGGTGTGGATGAGATTCGCCCTGAGATGCTGAAGGCTCTGGACATTGTCGGGCTGTCGTGGCTGACACGCCTAGTCAATGTAGCGTGGAGGTCGGGGACAGTACCTGTGGAGTGGCAGACCGGGGTGGTGGTCCCCATTTTCAAGAAAGGGGACCGGAGGGTGTGCTCCAACTATCGGGGTATCACACTGCTCAGCCTCCCCGGGAAAGTTTATTCCAGGGTGCTGGAAAGGAGGCTCCGGCCGATTGTCGAACCTCAGCTCCAGGAGGAACAATGCGGTTTCCGTCCTGGCCGTGGAACAGTGGACCAGCTCTTTACCCTCGCAGGGTTGTTGGGGGGCGCATGGGAGTTTGCCCATCCAGTCTACATGTGCTTTGTGGACTTGGAGAAGGCCTATGACCGTGTCCCCCGGGGAATCATGTGGGGGGTACTACGGGAGTATGGGGTACCGGGGCCGTTGATACGTGCCATTCGGTCCCTGTACGAACAAAGTGCGAGCTGCGTCCGTATTCTCGGCACAAAGTCAAGCATGTTCTCAGTGGGTGTTGGACTCCGCCAAGGTTGCCCCTTGTCACCGGTTCTGTTCGTGATCTTCATGGACAGAATCTCAAGGCGCAGCCGAGGTGAGGAGAGTGTCCGGTTTGGGGACCTCAGAATTGCATCTCTGCTCTTTGCAGATGATGTGGTTCTGTTGGCTACATCAGACCGTGACCTCCAGCATGCACTGGGGCGGTTTGCAGCCGAGTGTGAAGCGGTCGGGATGAGAGTCAGCACCTCCAAGTCTGAGGCCATGGTTCTCTGCCGGAAAACGGTGGAGTGTTCCCTCCGGGTTGGGAGTGAGTTGCTGCCCCAAGCGAAGGAGTTCAAGTATCTCGGGGTCTTGTTCACGAGTGAGGGCAAAATGGAGCGGGAGATGGACAGACGGATTGGTGCAGCGTCTGCAGTGATGCGGGCGCTGTACCGGTCCGTTGTGGTGAAGAGGGAGCTGAGCCGGAAGGCGAAGCTTTCGATTTACTGGTCCATCTATGTTCCAACCCTCACCTATGGTCACGAGCTTTGGGTAGTGACCGAAAGAATGAGATCGCGGATACAAGCGGCCGAAATGAGTTTCCTCCGCAGGGTGGCTGGGCTCAGCCTTAGAGATAGGGTGAGGAGCTCAGACATCCGGAGGGAGCTCGGAGTAGAGCCGCTGCTCCTCCGCATCGAAAGGAGTCAGCTGAGGTGGTTCGGGCATCTGATTAGGATGCCCCCCGGGCGCCTCCCTTTGGAGGTTTTCCGGGCACGTCCAACTGGGAGGAGACCCCGGGGCAGACCCAGAACTCGCTGGAGAGATTATATATCTCGTCTGGCCTGGGAACGCCTCGGGATCCCCCAGGAGGAACTAGAGAGTGTGGCTGGGGAGAAGGAAGCCTGGGGGGCCCTGCTTAGCCGGCTGCCACCGCGACCTGACCCCGGATAAGCGGACGCTAATGGATGGATGGATGGGACACATAAAATAAAATGATGGCCACCAGCAGTAGACAAGCGCAGAAATACGAGAACTGGTGGGGAATTCTCAACAAACATGTAGCTCATTGTGCCACATGTTTGAAATACGTGGTGTGTATACAATGTATTATTTGGGTTATTTCAGAACCAAAATATAGTGATTAAAGCCTACCCCACTGTATTCCCTCAAAACACCAAAAGTGGCCTTTGCAGAAACACACAAGCACTACATTTTCTTCTGGTGACTGGGTTGATATTCTGCTCACTGATAATTTTATTTTGCCAGCAGCAACATGCAGCAACAATTAATATTGTGGATGACTGCAACCTGATATGCTTCCACCATATGCTTTACTATGGCCTGTGTGTTTTTGCGGAACTTGGAAGATTCTCAGACTCCTACTTCCTCCACCAGAGCCCATGAAGCGGTGGGCGGATATAGACGAAGACAGAAAGTCAGATAGACAGACAGACAGATCAATACACTGAAGCCAGGTAGACTGAGAGACAGGTAGGCAGGCAGGCGTGCCCACCTGTCCACTGCCTAATATTGTTGAAGGACAGCATGAACTGAAGATGTCATTACTGAAAGACCTACGGAAGAAGCGAGAGAGAAAGAGAGAGAGAGAGAGAGAGAGAGAGAGAGAGAGAGAGAGAGAGAGAGAGAGAGAGAGAGAGAGAGAGAGAGAGAGGAGAACGAGAGTGGGAGAAAGAAAAGGGAGTTGGAAGCTATTGAATTTTAAAAAAGCAAGAAAAATAAAATGATCATAATTCCAACTGAGCAACTGTGTTATTTCTGTTTGCATGATAGACAATTTCCAAATGAATTCTATGCTACTGGACAGGTGAGGATGTCATCTGTGTCTGTTCCTTTCTGGTCAGTGTACCGTATGATTACAGCAGCCATTAAGTGTGTTCACTCAAATGGATCCTGCCTCGCCAGTGGTTTGTGGGTAATTATTAATTATTATTAATGATTATGAGGACTGTAGCCGTGCAACCTGATGACTGTTCTTCACGCCTATTGGAGACAATCGGAAAAGGTTAGGGAAGGTAAACAGGGGCTATTCGTTTTTCTGTCTAGGTTTTACCACATTACCAAACAGACGTAAATAAATCTTAACATGGAAAAAGGGCAATGATTCACCTCCGCAAAAGCGTGATGGTCAATAACTTCGATAATAACCGCGAGTACACTGCACACTATATCACTTCACAATGCCCCTGAACTCAAAAAACATTACCATATTTTCCCAAATAAAACCAAACAAACAGAGTCAGGCATACAAAGACATTGGAAGGAGAGTAAGTAAATGCAGTGTTGTGTTATCCACTCTCCATTTGCATTATTGATCCCATGTCTCTACCCACACAGCACAACAGAGGTAAATTGGGTTGTTTTTCCAGGGGATTGATTGACGTCTGCCTCCCGCCACCGATGCTTCTTCTTCAGAGCCGATGGTGGACTGAAAAGATTTTTTTCCAGTCGGCCACCAGTAACAGAAGTGTGGCAAGGCTCTGTTGTTTGATGGAATCGACAATTCTTTGTGAATTACGGCGATGGCTTGATGTATTTGGATGAGTGTTTGGTGATGCAAGCCAGTGTCAATTGAGACCAAGAGAGACACGGACAGACATGAGAAAGACAGATGATGAATTGGCTAGCATTATCTCTCTTTGATCTCTCACACATGTAATCTTTATCGGTTTTCCTGACAACCGTTTACCCCAATCAACTTCACACTTGGCAGGTGTACAAGTGTGACATTTTTTGGATGATGGTTTCAAAAGAAAGCTGAAAGAAATGGGCCCATTCTGAACACGCACTGCACTGTATTGCCATGGACCCAAGGAAATGCAGTGTTAAGTGTCAAGTTGTTTGGGTGAGCGGTTATCGAGAAAGCAGCAAGCAGCGATACTGGAGGCCACAAAACTGGGCAATTCGAATGGCCACATTTCCAATAGCCCCGTGACTAGTAGCACTAATAGCTATGGATACAGTTGTGGCAGAATAGTTGGTTGTCACTAAAGCATTTCCCATGCATTCATCATGTGTCACACTGCAAATCAATTACATATTATTTTAGCCTGTAATTGTGTTTCTATCTTTGAGCATGCAGAAAGAAACCCTAGAGTCACTTGGTTAGCCAAGACCTAGACAGTATGGAGTACGATAAGGTAGTAGGCTGATTTATTGATTCCAGAACAGCTTCTATTCTTTAAGATAAGTGATCTTAAAAACCTGATGTCAGCATCACACTCCGTGAGTGTGATTTAGGCACTATCAATATTGGATTATCCTATAGTCGGGTGAATACTTTTTTCTGATAGGCCAGGTGTGCATTACAACCCTGTACTGCACATGTAGTTTAGCTCAATAAGCATTTTTCTAAATGCATCCGCTACCCAACCTGTATGACTTGGTCTGATCAGTGGCGGCTCATCAATAGAGGGTGCTGGGGCACCCCTCACCACCATTTCTATTTAAACACGTTAAACATAATGCGAAATGATGATGAAATAAATGTGTTTACTTGTACAATGCACCAGCAAGGTAGTCTGCATTCATTAAAAAATCGTTCCAATTCATTCCAAAGTATTCTTCATTTATTTTTGTGTGAATGCAATACGCTTCATCTACTTCCTGTAATGATATGTCTATAGCTCAGCTATATATCTGATCAACCTGTAGGTGTCGCTGTGGTTCTTGAGCCATTACACTTCCTGGTTGATGCTCGCCAGAATAATAAGTGTGTATGGGAGTAAGTATCCTTTTGCAGCGATGTGACCGAAAGCTGCTTTCTGATTGGCAGCTTTTTATTTATTGCTTTTGTGTTGGTGTTCTGATGTGATTGGACGTTTCTCTACGAGTACGCAAAGGATTATGAGTCAACGGGTGGGAAATTGATGTGTTTGTTATGTCACGTTGTGTTATTAGTGTTAAGGCACGTGTTTGTAGTGTGTGTTGTGTTGATTGTGTGGGGCTGACTAAGACGATGTAAACTTACTCACCAACTTGACAACAAGACCATGACAGACTGAATGATCCAGCCATGGCCTTGGGGCGGGGTGTGCAGTGTCGATGATGCTGATTCTTCAAAAAACTGTATATTATATTCAGAGGTGGGTAGTAACATGTTACATTTACTCTGTAACACTAGCTTTTTGAAATAATTGTACTTGTAAGAGTAGTTTTAATACAACATACTTTTACTCGAGTATATTTGTGAAGCAGAATTTTATTTTTACTCTGTTCTATTCTGCTACATTCCACTTGTTACATTCTGCGAATTTTTATTCAATGCACGTTCTGCTTCATTCTCTCAGAGAAACTTCAGCCAAAGAGGCTTACTGGTGCTACAGGGGCGGCAGTAGCTCAGGATGTAGAGTGGTTGTCTGCCAACTGGAAGGTTGCTGGTTCGATCCCTGAGCTCCACCTAGCTGAGTGTCATGGTGTCCCTGAGCAAGACACCTGCTCCTGACGTGTTGGTTGTTACCTTGCATGGTTGGCACCGCCGTCGGTGTATGAATGGGTGAATGTGAGGCAATACTGTAAAGCGCTTTGGATAAAAGCGATATATAAATGCAATCCATTTACTGGTCTCCACTCTGTCACTCGCAGGCCTTTGATTGGTGAAACAGAGTCACGTGGGGCTGACTCAGCCCCACATGACTCCGTTCACCAATCAAACATAGCCAGTCACAGTATACATCTGGAGAACACTGGCGGGTGATTCGGAGTAGGCAGAACACAAAAGAATGATGTGAGAATGTTTTGAACCTACTAAGCCATTATCTAGACTGTTCCACTATTTTTTATTCAGTTTCTCATTTGTATACACACCTAGTCTCTCTTTTACTGACTTTTTTACCACATATTTCAGCTGGCAGCCGCCACTGGGTGTGATCATGCTAGCATTGTAACATCATAGCAACAATCTTTATCTCACTGTGGATGTTAATACTTCCGTTGGAATACTTCAGCTGGTCTGTTTTCTGTTCAATAATGTTTTGTATAAATAAAGAGAGCCAATTATGCTATGAAGTCAAACATTTAAGTATTTAGTTGTTTGGTTAATTAATCCAAATGCCTTACCGATAATACACTGCACTTGCACATGCGTGCTGAAAAGGTTGGCAACAAGTTAAGCAAATTATAATAGGACACCATTTTAAGGTTTATATGGTTGCGGGTGTCATTTTCTTGCGTTAACAAATTACTGTTTGCATCTCAAGACAAGGTCAGGTGCAGTTAGAGCAGTATGCAAATTGGGATGAGAATATTTCTTAACCGTGCATCACTAATATTCATGTATAAATTTAATCACTGGATGCTTGGGCTTGCACAGAAAAGTCGACTTATCGACGCGTCGACGTCACTACCACAAGTCGACGCCTACCGGGAGACGTCGACGCGTCGTTGACCACGTGATTTCACACTTTAAGAATTTATTTTTATTTGTATTATTTTATTTATTTTTACACCGGCCACCGCAAAATGCGGTGGCCGGTGGGGGGAAAAATTAAGCGATTTCGAGCGGCTGTTTGCGCAGAGGATACCCGTGCTTTTTTTTTATTTGGACAGCCCATTCTGTCTCTGTGTTTTTTGCGTGCGTGTGTATGTGATGACGTCATCAACGACGCGCCAACGTTACGTCGACTTTATTGATAGAAAAGTCCACTTGAAAAAATCTGAAGTCGTGCAACCCCTACCGGATGCACCATCCCGTTGACTCTCTTTGCGTTGGCAATGAATGTGCTGGTCAAGTCAGCGGAAACAGAGTCTGCCAGCGGTAATGCCAGTCTGGAGTAAGGCAACCACCCATCAGAGCCTTCATGGACGACCTTGCCGTGAGAAAAACAGCTGAGGAGCCAGGTGGATCCTCCTTGGGTTAGAGCCAGTGAAGAGCCTTGGGAAGGTCTTCGACTGCAGCCTGAAAGACACAGATTCCATCACGGCCACTAAAGCCAACCTGGAGGGCTGGTTGAGAGCTGTGGACAAGTGAGCATCTATGAAGTTCTCATGACGGTAGTAGAATCCGCAGATGGCTGGGCTTGCTACTCAGTCTGAGTAGTATTGGGCTGTATGGAAACAGCATTAACCTCAGGCTTCCCTTTAGCTCTGTCAGGGAGGAGTTAATCGTGGCAAGGGCAAGGGAACACCTGCTGTACACCGGATTGAGGGACACCAGAGTATCCGGTGCAGTGATCAGGCAGTCCAGCAGGCAGAAGCTTGGCTAAAGCACAAGGCTCTGCTTGAGAGTGTGGCACAGGGAAGGGCTGGACTCGGGAGCTCAACATCGACCCAATATGACACTGCCAGTGGGAAGGAGAGGAGGAGGTGCGTGCTTCAGTGGAGGAAGAACAAGCAAGCAGGACGGTGGCAATGCAACAGCAGGGTGCCTGGATGAAGTGGGAACAGGCGATGGAGAGAAATGTCACCTGGCAGGACATCTGGAAGTGGAAACCCCAGAAGCTCAAGTTTTTGATTCAGGGGGTGTCCTACGATGTCCTCCCCAGCCCATCCAAACTGTTCACATGGGGGAAAGTAGAAACACCTGCATTCCCCCTGTGTTCCCGAGACAGGGACAATTGAACACATTCTGAGCAGTTGCTCTAAGGCACTGGGCGAGGGGCGCCATCACTGGTGACACGACCAGGTCCTCAAGACCATCGCTGAGGCAATCAGCAAGGGGACAGCAGATAGGCCCATGCTACAGCCATAACAATCACATTCGTTAAGGAGGGAGATTGGCCAAAGAAAAGATTGAAGGAACACTCTAGCGGATTGCTCTCCACGTCGCGAGACTGAGTGACCTTGAGAGGCAGCTGAAAATCCCAGCACAGGGAGAGACCAGACACCATCTTGGTCTCTGAGGCCACCAGACTAACAGTGCCCTGGGAGGAGAGAATGGAGGAGGCACAGAAGAGGAAGGTAGAGGACTGCTGCAAGAACGGGTGGAGGACCAGATGCATGCCAGTAGAAGTGGGCAGCTGGGGATTTGCAGGCCACTCCCTCAGCAAGGCCTATGGAACCCTGGGCATTATAGGAGCGAGCAGGAGGAGAGCCATCAGTAACAGCATGGAGATGGCAGAAAAAGCATCTAGATGGCTATGGCTGAAAAGGGGAGACCAGTGGGGTCAGTAGAATGCCACTTGGACACACGCCAAGGCTTGATCAATCTCAGTTGGGTCACCTGGATGAGGGTGTCTGTTGCGAGGCCCGAAACACCCGAGGACTCCAGGATACAACACTGATGACGCATCCAAGGTTGTGCATCAGGGGATGTATGAATAACGGATGCACGATTTTATTGTTGTGAAATATTCCTGATACTTCAATCAATGCCGATAAGTAGTCAACAATTCAATGCCTATAATGCTTCCATTTACTTACCAAGTGCAGCAAGCTGTTGTTGCACTCATGGCGTCATACTGTTGCACATGGGTAAGGCCATAGTGCAACTGGTGATATTGTAGTTTTGGTTTTTGAAGCAATAGTCACATAAAACTTGTTTAACCAAATTGGAAATTAAATGGGAATCATTCATCAACTAAATGTCTGCGTTTGATATGTGGTGGAACTGGAAAGATCATAGAGATACTAATAAGAACAGAAACACTTTTTGTTAATTACCGGTATGTAAGGGATGTACCGGTATGTAAGGATGTCCGGCTATAATTGTGAAATTACAGTATGTGCGATAGGAGTCGCCCAGGATTATGATCATGCAAATAAATAATAATGCATTGCATTTGCATATTTGAATTAGATTTTTTACTAACTACCTTTATTTAATACAGCAACATGTCTGATTTTACAGATCAAATACAGTATAATATAACTTACTTAATATAACTTCCCAAGTGCTTTCAACGCCGTAAAGCCTGCCCTGCTTGGGACTAAGCTACTGGACATGCAGGTGGATGCTCCACTAGTAGCCTGGATCACCAACTACCTCACAGGTCGGCCACAGTATATGAGGCTCCAGAGCAACATGTTGGACACAATAGTGAGCAACATGGGAGCACCTCAGTGGGCAGTCCTGTCTCCCTTCCTGTTCACACTCTACACCTCAGACTTCAGATACTGCTCACAGTCCTGTCATCTGCAGGACTGGATGACTCTGCCATTGTGGGCTGTATCAGCAAGGGACAGGAGTCTGAGTCCAGGAGTGTGGTGGACAGTTTCGTGGAGTGGTGTGGACTAAATCACCTGCAACTCAACATCGCAAAGACAAAGGAGTTGGAAGGAAGGAAGCAACCGACCCACCCGAAACCAATCAGCATCAGAGGGACGGAGGTGGACATTGTCGAGGAATACAAGTACCTGGGTATCCACATAGACAATAAGATGGACTTGACTAAAAACACAGAGGCCCTGTACAAGAAAGGTCAGAGTCGCCTGTATTTTCTACAGAGACTCAGATCTTTCAAAGTCTGCAAAACCATGCGGCAAATGTTCTATCACTCGGTGGTGGCCATCGTCATTTTTTACACTGTTGTGTGCTGGGGCAGCAGGGTGAAGGCAGCCGACGCCAACACTCAATAAGCTCATCAGGAAAGGGGGTTCTGTCCTGGAACTGGAGACTTTGGTGGAGGTCTTGGAGAGGAGGATACTGAGTAAACTACTCAGTATTATGGACAATGCCTCTCATCCCCTGCACACCACACCAGAGCACCTTCAGCCATAGACTGAGACTACCGAGGTGCACCACAGAACCTCACCGGAGGTCCTTTCTGCCTGTGGCAACCAAACTATATAACTTGTCCCCCTTCTGCGGGAAGGACGGTTGAAACATAAGACACTGAACACTGAGAAAAATATCATGTGCAATATTACCTTTCAACATCATGTGCATTTTTTTCAATATCATGTCCAATATTAATATTACTACTCAACATCATGTGCAATACTCTCAATATCATGTCAATAATGCTTCCCAACATCATATGCAATATTCTCAATATCATGTGTGATATTATTAATATCATGTTACCTCTCAATATTGCCGTACCTCTCATCTCCTTTCATCATTATGTGCAATATTCTTAATATTATTAATATCATCTGCAATACTGCCTCTCATCATTATTATTATTACCCTTCAATTATTACCTTGTAATATTAACTTTGATAATCATGTGCAATACTACTTCTCACCACTACAAAATGTGTCATTTTATATTGTTTATTATTCTATTGCGATGCAACCTCTTGTACAAGAAATTACTTTGGGATTAATAAAGTTGTATCTTATCTTATCTAATCTTAATTTTCATTCTTAGGCAAAATGCCTGAAAAAGCCAAAGTATGTTAGTGAAGTTTTTGATTGACAAAAATGAGCATTTGAAGACGTTGTTGTGTTGACAATAATGTTGGCAGTTGCTCAATGTGGTTAGGTCAAAGCAATGGAATATTATCATCCATCATTGCTCATTGCATCTCAGCTTTTCTTATAAATATCTGTATTGTGTATCCCTGTATAAAACCATGCCTCATTTTAACAAACAATTTTGCTTTTTTGCTGTATGTGTCCTCATAGTTTGTTTTTTTCCTGGTACATTGAAATAAAACTTATCATATTTAGATCTTTATATCTTACAATCTCATTTGCCCCTTCATTGATTACCTGACCTAACATGCCCCCAAAAGTTCCTTAGAAGCCAATTACCATGGGTTATTCATATTACTAATATGCTAATCAGCAGGATGGCATTGTGCCTCCCCTCTTCTTATATATTATGCTCCTAATTAAAGAGTTGAGTGATGGATCAACATATCTCCCGTCACCCACTCATTATGTCCAAATATGTTTGTTGCTCACATCTTTTTGAAATTTTAATCTCGTAAGGTGAAGGACCTTGTTTAACCTTAATATTGTTCCTGTCTGAAACATCATCATCAATCAACTTATCAACTTATTCACTCTATTTTTCCACAAACCATTATAAGAAGATGTAATGTGAATTGCTGCATCATTTCTGAAAACAGATTTGTAATGACCAAAGCATATCTCTGCTTGCATCGCTTCACCCGGGAACATGTTCCAAACACAGGCCTGACAAATGGCCAGTGGGAACTCCGTAAAGCCATCTTCACAAAACGGCAAAAGCAATCAGCATTCAAGTGTGGTATTAATTGGAACATGGTTCTTCATAGCAGTTTTTTTCAACATTTTGAACCATACTTTAATGTATTAAACCTGAACTATAAACTGCATTGCCTGCAGAAAAGAGTGCTGTAATGTAAAATGAGGTTGCAGTTGCATAAATCATATGTCAAATTTTAGTTTATTTGAACAAAGATCAAAATGTGATCATTTTTTAGGAAATGGGCATGCGCAGTCTTTCCCTCTGACTACCGATTGTGTTTTAAATTGAATATTTAAAAAAAACATCCGGTGTGTGTGTGTGAGTGTGCGTGTGTGTGTGTGTGTGAGTTTTGCTCCAGAGCCATATATATGAAGTGGCACATTAACAATCGGCGGTTAAACTTGGGGCTGGTTTATGTGTTGTAAGAACACATATAACATGTTAACTATTTATGCTAAATATTATTCATTTAGACAGTGTCAATTGATTTAAAGGCTGCTAGCCACATGGCGAGATGATCAACGCATATTATAATGATATAGCTAGTTTACTAGCTAGTCCATTAAACACATGTTGAAGGTGATTGAGCCGTGGCACGGTGGCTGTGGAGGGCTTTATAATCTGCAGGAGGCATGTTAGCACCAGCACATCTGCCCTGTCTGCAAACAATGTGGATACACGTGGATGTCAAATTTCAGATTCTCTTTTTCAATAATACTGAGACCTAGGTTTTTAATTCAAGAAAGATGTGCCTTTATGTCCATTGTTGAAGGAAGGAAATGAAGAATGGACATACAGTACATACAGTACAAGTGTAGTGTGTATTTTATTGTAATAACATTATTACTGATAAATAAAGAGCAATGTGATGTTTTGCATGGATTTTTTCTGCTGCAAAGATCCGGAACATCATAATGTCTAACTGTCGCCTACCATGTCACAAGAATTTCACTGTTCAGAATGGCCCTGTGTTTTATGTGTCCATAAAACACTTTGACTTTGACTTTATCCCATTCCCCCACTTTCTCTTGCTCAGTGAGAGAATTGAGCTCTAGATTTGTGTAATAATTGCCACAATCTCGGAACAAATGAGACATACTGGTTTTGAACTGCCCGTGGGACGAATGAACATGTAAGAGTCCATTCTCCATTAAAGGCCCTCTCTTCTCTGTCTACCTTTGTCTTTTTAGAGCACACCATACTCTGACTATTCTCTTCTCGTCTCTCCGCATGTATGTTTGTTTCTACCTACTCTACTACTGCACCGATCTGATTGGCATCACGACATGATTGGGACACTAAGCCAGTGTCGTAAAGGTTAGAAAAGATACAGGTCTGGGTCCAGATAGGATGGCACCTGGGTCCAGACCCGTACCCAGGTGCCGTCTATTAGTGACCTCTGGTCTATAGTTTGTCCTGTTTCTCCATGGAACATTCCCTTAATTTACAAGTGTACATAAACACAGCCCAGTGAGCACCTTTGGCCGCGGCATGCTATGATGTATCACCGGTAGGTGTCCGACTCCAACAATAGTGCGTTTCAAGGTATATTAATCACAGTGGGATAGATTACTACAAGCTCACCATCAATCTTTTACTAATCTTTTACCATCAAAGGTCTGAAAAGAAACAATATCTTCAATTTTCATGGTGATCCTATGAATCTGATTATTAAAGCAAGTTTGTTCACACTAAAAAGCTACATATTTTATGAATTAATTGGTTTCAAAATGGGATTTCAACGCTGAGTACGACACACATTAACTAGTTAATGTGAATATTTGTCTGTTAGTCTGTTTTGGTGTTTTCTGTGTTGTCTATTGTGACGAGTGGATAAAAAAGACCCAGACAGAGACAGATGATTCTAATGAAGCTTGACAAGTGAAAGGCTGGTCTCATACAGTAAGATAAATTACTGTTGTCAGAAGGCCTAATTATAGAAGACACACTACGTTTATGTTTCGCACGCACACACACACACACACACACACACACACACACACACACACACACACACACACACACACACACACACACACACACACACACACACACACACACACACACACACACACACACACACACACACAAACACACACAAACACTATGTGCTGAGCTTAGTGCTTATCTGCAGTCGCAATGGCCAATGCTTGTTCAAACATTTATTTGATGAGCCAATTAATTATTCATCATATAATTTCATTTTTTTCAGCTTTTTCTATGCATCAATCTACGCCGAAGTCCCTTGTATGTGTGTGAATATACTTGATAAATTAACATGTTTTGTTTGACTTTTTTTCTCATTCTGACTGCGACGAGCATTCTGTTGATTGGGGAAGGTCACTGGTTCTTGGCTGGGCTCTACAAGAGCTCGCGCTAACGTCGTCTGTGCATTTGTTCCACAGCTTCTCCCACCGTGAAACGCTCTGAGCACTTCAAGCCGTGCCACGAGTGGGACCTGACCTACTGTCTGAACAGCGGCGAATGTTTCGTCATTGAGACGATCAGCGGCCCTCATAAGCACTGCAAGTAAGTGAATCCTCCTTTGCTCTCATCACTGCTATGGTATGATGTGGGTGCCATTGCTTTGACTTTATATGTGTTGTTGTTTGTGGGATGTGTTGTTTTATATTGGTCTTATGGAATTTGAATGAAAGATCTGTCGACAATGACATCTGCTGTCAAATGTCAGTCCTTTTCAGATTTTGTCAAGCCAATGGGTAGCCTATTTGTGGAGTCATTGGAGGTGACAATATATTATTTGGTTATATCTAGCCTCTGGCCTGTTTGTTTGTACGGATAACCTGGGTCATTTTGTTGTTGTCTATGGTAATTTTTGGGGTGGGTTCTGTTCGTCAATTTTTAGCAGATCTATAACATGTAGTGTTGCCTACTCTACCTCCCCTCCTCTTTCAGTTAGAATTGGAGGTAGTGGTTGTTTTGCATTGCTTTGTGCAGATAATAAAAAAATGTGATATGATCAATTGAAATTGTTATTACTAGTGAAATGAATTGATTCCACTGTCACGTTCATACTATTTGGGACATTTTGGTAAATTATGTTGACAAATTGAGCACTCATTAAACTAAATCAAACTCTGACATTTGTATCTAGGCCTACTTGTCATACTGTTGAATAATATAATTCTAAACAAACATTGCATTTGGAGTGTAGTTGCACAAGAGGAAAGCTGGGAGATCTCAAGGTTGGGTGGGTCCTAATGACATTCCTGGTGCTATAGCCATTTTCTAAGAGGGGAACTGTGTCCCAAAATACATAATCTTTCTGATTGTTGCTCTTGTTTCTTTGTTCTTTGGCTGATATGACAGATACTAGGGTATGCCGATGATGCAGACACTTGTGGTGGTTGCATGCCCCAATTAAATCAGTCCATGCCTTCTAGTTTACCCTCCTTTCATACTTTCTCAGAACAAAACATCTACATGACAACATAACAAAGTACAAAATAACACGATGACCACAAGCAACAGCAATACATGGAAGTACAAAATACACAAAAGAGAGTTAAACAGGAATTACATCATTGACGGAAGTAGTTTGGTGAAAATAATTGAAGCCAACCCCTCTGTCATAGGTCGGTAATATGTAGTGGTATTATTATTTATATTATTTGTGTCTGATAGATGTAAGAGTGACTTTATTGTGAAGCCAGGGCATAGACCTCTCACAGAGTAGTGTTCAATTTGCTGGTTTGAGCACATATTTCTCTCTCGTCTCATTCACACTTCTGTTAGTGTGTGTATCAGTGGAACTTTTGTGTATGTGTGTATATGTGTGTGTGTGTGTGTGTGTGTGTGTGTGTGTGTGTGTGTGTGTGTGTGTGTGTGTGTGTGTGTGTGTGTGTGTGTGTGTGTGTGTGTGTGTGTGTGTGTGTGTGTGTGTGTGTGTGTGTGTGTGTGTGTGTGTGTGTGTGTGTGTATGTGTGTGTGTGTGTGTGTGTCTGAAGTTTATGTACAATGTGTGTGTCTTGGTTGTCCTAGATTTGAGGATTGTGCTGGTGGGCACTTAGACTGTGAAAATCCAGGGCTCTTTACTAATTAAGTCCCAAACTGCCTGCTTCCAAAACACAACCCGTGCACAAAACCCTGCTGTGTTTATCTGTGTGAGTGTGCGTCTGTGCGTGCATGTGTGCCTTTGTGTGTGCGTGTGAAACGGAGAAAGAGAAAATATGAAATGGAAAAAGAGAGACGACATGAACATTACATTTTTTATATTCTCATAATTTGACATGTAGTCATGCAGACAATGACGCAAGAATGGTAGTGTATCATCTCAACCAAAAAATATACAAAAGTGCACACACGCACACACACACACACACGGTTGCAAACATCAAAGAGTGAGCTGTGCAGCTGTGTGCCCTGCATAATCCAGCAGTCAAAAGTGTGAGTGAGCCCACGGCAGCCAGACAGCCCAGTTCACCTTGTCTACTATTCCTGAATAAGAAGGGAAGTGGACTATCACGGGTGAGAGAGCTTTGTAAAGTATGCACATGAAAAGCAGAGAGAGAGGGAGAGAGTTGCTGTGAGAGTGACAGAGACACATTTGTATGTAAAAGTTGTATTTATTTTTGTTAGTTTTTTTCTATTTTAATGTACTTTTATTATTATTATTATTAGTAGTAGTAGTAGTAGTAGTAGTAGTAGTAGTAGGAGTTTAAAAAAATGCTAAAAGGCGATATGGCAGAAAGTATTTTGATATTGATATTTATCACAATATATAATTTGATAATGCTGCCATTTGAAGAGTATTCTGATAATGACTGGAGCCTGAGGAAACCAGAGGGTTCATAGTTAAACTTAGTTTATAGTAGTTTATAATAGTTTCTTATCAAAAATAGAATGACATGTAAACATCTGTGCAAACCCTTAAAACAATACAAGTTCACTTACCTTGTCAATGATTAGTTTGTAAAGGTACAATCAAGACAAAAATAATGAACTAGACAAATACAAAAAATCTCTCTGCATCGTGATCTTAAAACCATTTTCAAATTGCAATTTAAAGAGCAATTAAATACGCTTGTGTGAACACAGCATTCTGCTGCTGAAGGGCTGCATTTCTCAAGAGTGTTGGACATGCGAATTAATTCACATTGAAGTGGAGAAAATATGTTTTCTTGTTAGATAACAACTTAACATTTTGTTCGTATCTTATTGTTTGAACAATTTGTCAAATTTGTAGTCTACATGTTATACTTTTTCACCACAGGCCCTGGACCATTGTATGATGTGATCCAATTTGTGTGAAATTGCGTCAGGCTGCAAAACTGTGTGATCAATGTCGGGCTGCCATCAGTCTGTCCATTGTACAAAACCAAACTGAAGGATCTAGTGTTTCTGTCCATGCTATTAACAGAAAAGGAGATTACCACTTAGATGGCAGTTTAGCGCTTAGCTTTGTTAGCTACCCCATGGGATGAAGAGAGAGAGGGAAATGTACAGCATGGAGGAAGGACAGCCCTCCATTTCCATTCTCGTTCCACCCCTTCCCGCTCTCCCTCCATCTTATTCTCTCTCTCTCTCTCTCTCTCACTCACACTCACACACACACACACACACACACACACACACACACACACTCCTCTTTTACACAGAAGTGTTGTTGCGGGAATGCTGCAGCTGTATTCCTCCATCGCCTTCTGTGTAAAAGCTACAAACACGGCATGGGGGTCATTCTTATTCTGCTATCAGGGGTAGTAATATAGCCGGATCAATGCCTGTGTAGTAGGGGTACACTGTCTATGTCGGGACACTGATGTGACATGTTATGTTTGGAAATGTATTCTATCTCTTCAATTACTCCAATTTGTCCGCCAATGATCGCACAAACACGTTGCTTGCACGAATCCGCCATTGTAACTTTACCCATCTACATTTATGATATACAGTATAATAAATGTAATATACATATGCTGTTTAGAAATGTTAATCAACACACTAGACGCTGATACTGTTGGTTACACGCCACGCCTCTGTTTCCAGAAAACTGGCATGCTACGTAAAAATACACTTTTCCGACGTTATGGATATGTATAAAAAGCCAGCATAATGACAATCTTCTTCACAGCGATATTGCAGGAGCTCTGTATTAAAGGGGCTTCTCTCTGTCACACACACACAGACACACAGACACACACACACACACACGCACACACACACACACACACGCACAGACACACACACACACACACATAGTGAACACTGCTTTGGGCTCCATGCTTTGCCATTGAGTCATTAGCGTTCAGCCAACCAGAAAATGTGTCAGTATGCTAAGATAACATTTTCCCGAACATGGCAAGAAGCCAATGCGTTCGGCTATAAATTATAAATGTGGTAGTAAATGTGATTAATTATTTGTAGAAAATTTGATTAATTGCTATTTCAATATAGCGGGATCTCACCAACTGTAACTGAAAGCTGTAAGACGGAGATTTACTACTGGAAATTTAACGGCCTGCCTTCCTTCCCCCTTTTCTCTTGTTTCCCTACTGCCATTTTGGTATGCCGTGTTGTTGTTGTTCTTGAGTGTGTGTGTGTGTGTGTGTGTGTGTGTGTGTGTGTGTGTGTGTTTGTGTGCCTGTGTTTTGCAACTGTTGCATTGTTTTCTGTGAATGGCTTCGCCACATTATTCCCTAGATGTGTGAGACAGCTAGCAGCGGCCCTTATCCGACTGTGTTTATTCCTGCTGACTTCAGAAGCAGGCATTTGATTTCCTTCACCGGTTTTAATTTAAAATGTTTTACTTTTGATGTATTTCCTCCAGCGTCTGGCTGCTGAAGGAACATACGTGTTTGTGTGTGTGTTTGTGTGTGTGTGTGTGTGTGTGTGTGTGTGTGTGTGTGTGTGTTAAATACATTTCTGGGTCAATTTGGCTCTAAGCCATCATTAATTTCTCACCCTGAGCTGTGGTTGAGTCACTCCTTGCCACGTTCTCTCATCTCTGACCTACGCTGGGAATGCAATCACATTGCTTTCTATCTTTCTGTCTCTTACTTTATGTCTTCATCTCTCCGTCTCTCTGTTCTAGGCCAAACCCAGAGCTGACATGTAGGCTTACTAGAAAAAGAGTGATATTTTAAGATGGATAATGCACCTTTCACAGATCACCTTCAATTAAATTCAGTTCAGACTGGTGGTGGCTGTACTAGGAACCACAGTGAGTAGTAAACCCAAGGATCTTGGCGTCCCCCCATCACAACCCTATCTCAGTTCTCTCTCACTGAATACATTTGTACTTTCTGTGGCACTGAGGTCTCCCTGGGAGAATAACACACACACATGTACAAGCCCACACATTGACACCACGTTCTGACCCAGAATCACTAACAGACACGCATATTTGACTAATTAGCATTCAAGGTGACAGGATGCAACCACACAGCAGCCACTGTATTGTGTGCTGTATTATTTGTGACAGGTGCACACATAGGTATATTGGGCACTATAGGTATATTGGGTACCTTGACACATCAATGTCTCAGATTCAGATTAAAGTTGCTAAAATGAAGTGTGTATATATGCCACAATCTATATGTAAATGGCTTGCATTTATATAACGCTTTTATCCAAAGCGATTTACAGTTGCCTCACATTCACCCATTCATACACCGACGACGGTGTCAACCATGTAAGGTAACAACCAACACCTCAGGAGCAGGTAGGGTTAGGTGTCTTGCTCAGGAACACCTCGACATTTAGCTAGGTGGAGTCCGGGGATAGAACCAGCAACCTTCCGGTTGGCAGACAACCACTCTACCTCCTGAGCTATGTAGGGCCTCAGGCGTCCAAGGTTTTGTTTGGGAACCTGTGCCTCTTCATTTTAAGGGTACAGAGGCACTGCAACGTCTCCACAAGATCAGAAGAACCCAATCACACTTCGCCCCCCCACAGGAGATAAAGAATCTCCACCAGAGCCTGTTGTCCACTGAGATGAAAAGATACTCGATCAAGGCTGCTTCCCACATGAGGCAGAGAAATACTGTGTAGTCTGTGCCCCATGCGGAGAATCTCAATTAAGCCTATTCTCACAGGGGGGTAAACAACTGCTCCAGACTATCCCCATTGAGCGACATCACCAACACACCCCTCCCCTCGGTAGAAAATGAGGAGTGCCAGAATTCCACCCATCAACGTCACGTCTGCTCATTGGTTCAATGGATTAGGGCCTATCTGCGCTCACCTGGCCAATATAAGATCGATCCTAGGATCCAGTCGAGAGGGTCCTCCCTCTCTCTTAGCTCTTGGTCCTTCAGTCTTGATCCTGCATCCGCAATGCTGAGCGGTCGCTTCCGTGCTGTGCTCCTGATACGCGTTTTGTAGTGGTAATTCTCGGTTATTAGACTAGCTGTATCTGAGGACGAAGTAACTTGTTTTCCTTTTAAACACTACCAGCCATGCTGTAGTATAAAGATCCCTGAGCTAAGTCTCAGTCTAGAATAATTATCACGAGAACTTCGGTCCCTGCGAACCACACAGTTTTTGTTTTGAGAGGATAAAGGGCGACCGATTCCCCTTTAATTCCCAACATTGACGGATCGCTGTTTCTTTCACTATGAGTGAAATACTACAAAAGATGCTTCAGAGCCCTGCTGCCAAGCCCCGGACCATAGGACAATCAAGCTGCAACCCCACCGGACTCAACGCAGTTCTTTGGGAAAGACTGAACCGCCTTATGATTGTGACACACGTGATCTCCAGCGAGGTAGATATCTGGGCATAGTTAGATACTGTAGAACTGTGTGTGATTCAAATCCTCCCGCCTAGTCACTCACTGATCACGTAGATCCCTTTGTCAGAACTACCTCCTCCATTTACGCAGCCTCAAACACCACCAATTTGCTTTTATTTTTCTTTGGCACACACACACACACAGTATTTAAGGAACACTTCATGCCATTTGCCAACTTGAATCTAATAAACATTCTTATATTATAACTATTTGTGGCTTTTGCTTAAATATTGTGTTGAAGCCAGCCTCTGTCACATAAATAACTCAGAATCCTTCAAACTTAACGAGCTATTGATATGGTAATTATTGATCATAGTTCCAATATCAAAGCTTAGTATATTTTATGAGACTTAATCCACTGTACGGTTATTGGTCCCTGATTTCAGGGTGGTGCCCTGTTATTATTAATTCAGATTATTACTTATTTTTAATTTAATAATTAACATTTGTTTTGAAGGAAGCCTGCATAGTATTCAGCTGTCGGTGAGTGGAGAAACAGAATCAGTGCTGTATTTCTTAGCTATTATTGCTGTTGATGTGTTGGTAGAGCCATTTTCTTAAAGTTAAGCCATAGTAGTGTTGGTAGAGCTATTTCTCTTAAACTAATCTATTGCAGTGTTGCAATAGGTGGTGGTGTAAATGGCCTCCTACCTATTGTTGTCATGACTGGGATAATCACTGTAGATCCTATAGTTTATGATTAATAATTATCAAAGAAAATTATAAATTATTGAAGTAAAGAAAGTATTGATCTGAATTAATAATAACAGGGTACCACCCTGAAATCATGGATCAATAACCAGACAGTGGATTAAGTATCATAAAATTTACTAAACTGGAACTATGATTAATAATTAATTAATAATTACAATTTACATTTACAAGTTACCATTAATAGTTCACATAAATTGAAGGATTCAGAGTTCTTAACACAACAGAGGCTGGCTTCAACACAATATTCAAGCAAAAACCACTCGGAGTACCTTGATGTGAGAATAAAATATTTTTATTAAAAACAAAGGATAATAGGCATTGTTAAAAACTGCAGATCATTCAAAGCATAAAAGTGTGTGTGTGTGTGTGTGTGTGTGTGTGTGTGTGTGTGTGTGTGTGTGTGTGTGTGTGTGTGTGTGTGTGTGTGTGTGTGTGTGTGTGTGTGTGTGTGTGTGTGTGTGTGTGTGTGTGTGTGTGTGTGCGTGCGTGCGTGCGTGCGTGCGTGCCTGTGTGTGTGAGAGTATGTGTAGCTGCAAGTTATTCAAAGAAAGATGGTGACAAAAGAGGCAAATGAACATACAAAGAAAAACAGCGGGAAAAGGGACAAATTAATGTCTAAAAATGGCACTTAACCAATTAGGCAGCTCTGAGGAGGCCGGGTGCAAAAAGGGGAATAATGGACACTCAATGTGACTATTCAGAGCCCCTAAGTGGAGGTGGTTGAGGCCACATGAATATAGGAGGTGGTTCTAACATGGGTTCTAGACAATCAGTGAGTGACTGGGTGGGAGGATATGAATCGATCGTCTTGACTTGACCCGCAGAAAGACTCCTTTGTCTTTCTGCGGGAGTCAAGACCTGGTCAGACAAAGACAAGGGAGTCTTTCTGTGGGGGTCAAGACCCGGTCGGACAAAGACAAGGGAATCTTTTTACGGGAGTCAAGACCCTGTCAGACAAAGACAAGGTAGTCTTTCTGCAAGAGTCAAGACCTCGTCGGAAAAAGACAAGGGAGTCTTTCAGCGGGAGTCCATCCAGGGAGTCCTACCTCTTTGTCCTTACTTCCACCCATCTTAGCCATGTGCCTAAACTCCATTACAGTCACGACATCCTACCATAGCATCCCTCCACTCAATGCCACAACCCCTCCAATCTCCTGCACCCAACAATTTCAACCTACACAGGCCTTGATGTGAGAGGCGAACTCTGGAATTGCCAAACATCAGTCAAGATCTGAGACCATTCAGGCCTATGTGCCTGACCACCATTTTGTCGCTTTCTCCCTCCCCCTAAAATCTCCCACCTCCCTCCCCACTACTCCTCACATTGTCGCTCCCACAGAAACCTGGAAACTCTCTCTCCTTCTACTCTCTCCGCAACTCTCCTCTCCTCTCCTCTCCCTATCTGGCTGTCCGAAGCTCTGCGGGCTCATAGAACAGAGCTGCGGGCATCTGAGAGAAAATAGAGGAAATCTGAATCTGCTGATGATCTCTCACAATCTCTACCTCCTCTCAGATTTCACTTCTGTGTCAGCAGCCAAATCTGCCTTCTACCTTACAAAAGTAAACTTTAAGAATCTTTTCTCCATGTTGTCTTCCCCTACTCTTTCACCCCTGCTGCTATCCTCCCTCCCCCTTCACACACCCCTGTCAGCATTATCTGCTTCGCCCCTCTGTCCTCTGAAGAAGTTAACAGGCTTGTGACATCCAACCATCCCACCACCTGCCCTCTTGACCCAATCCCATCCTCCCTTCTCCAAGACAATTTTGGGTAACATCCTCCCCTTCTTCCTCACCCTAATCAACACCTCCGTCAATGCAGGCCTGTTTCCAACTGCATTCAAGACTGCCAGAATCAAACCACTCTTCAAGAAACCCATCCTTAACGCCACCAACATCCGGAACTACAGACCTGTATCTCTCCTTTCATTCCGTTCCAAAACCTTAGAACGTGCTTTCTCGACCCAACTATCCTCCTAAAAACCTGCTAAACCCTCATCAGTCAGGCTTCAAGGCCGCACACTCCACGGAGACATCCTGCTTGTGGTAATTGAGTCCCTCCGTGACACCAGAGGATCGTCCCTCTCATCTGTGCTCATCCTTCTTGACTTGTCTGCCGTATTCGACACAGTGAACCAGCAGATTATCCTCTCCACTGTGGCAGAGCTTGCACTCTGAAATCAGGGAGCAATAACCAGACAGCGGACAACAGGCTTATCCTCAGCGGAGATGCTTGGTTGACATCAGCAAATGGATGACCTGAAGCTTAACCTAGACTGAGCTTATCTTCATGCTGGGGAAAGACTGCCCTCAGCTGGACCTACTTGTCAGCATTAAGCACATCGAAGTCTCCCCTACACACACTGCAAGGAACCATGGCGTGGTACATCCGCAGGATCTGGCCCTTCCTCACACATGAAGTAGCACAGATCTTGGTCCAATCGCTCGTCATTACTCTCCTCAACGACTGCAACTCTCTTCTGGCTGGACTCCCCGCCTCCACAATCAAACCCTTACAATGCAACCAGAACGCCACAGCACACCTGGTGTTCAACTTACCAAAATTCTCCCATGTACCTCCCTCTTCTGCGACCTCCCCTGGCTCCTGGTAATCGCTCGTATTTGATTCAAGACACTGGAACAGGCCTTCATGTCTATGAGTGGAACTGCTCCGACCTACCTCCGGCTAGATGACCAAAGTTGACCTAAGGAGGTGGTACCACCTTCACTAAAAACAGGCAAACATCACTCTGCCAAGTCCCATATTTCCTCTGTACTGGCACAGGCGGTTGTGGAATGAGCTCCTGGCTCATGTCAGGATGGAAGAGTCACTCACCAGCCTCCGCAAGATACTCAAGACCCACCTGTTCAGAGTTCACATGGACTCGGCATACCCCCCCCCATATTGTATGTTTTTAGATGTTGGTAATGTGCTCAGAGTGGCACTTCTGCTCTTATCCCAGCTATTATGTAGGCAACCTAGCGATTATGAAACTTACTCTATTAGCCACGCAACTATGAATGCCCGAAACCAGCTCTTCTTATCTTTATGCACCACAGCAATATATTGACATCTCCTTCAACACATGTACTTTTGAAGTCACTTATGATAAAAGCGTCTGCCAAATGTCCTCAATGTAAATGTACATTGTGGCAGCCAAGACAGTGTAGTAGGTAGACCAATTGGAATAGATTAGATTAAAATGTATTGTCATTGCACAGCACAAGTACAGTACAGTGAAAAGAAGTTGGCATCTAACCAGAGTGCAAATGAGGCAGTAAAGTGCATAGTAATATACAGTGTACAGTGGTTAAATAGGATATAGAACAGTCTACTAGGTATAATATATAGGTGTATATACAGTATATTTATGTACAGAGATACAGTGTAGTAATAATTTAGGAGTAGGTATGGGATATGTGCAGATATATATATATATATATATCTATACAGATATATATATATATATATATATTCCGGTAAGTACACAGTATCAACAGGTAATGAGCAGGGGTTGTAAATAAGTTCAAAAATATATATACGTATATAAGTACAGTAGAAATGTACATGGCTATCATACAGGTATGTAAACAATAATGTTGTGATTACAGTGCAAGGCAGTAGAAGACAGATGGTGATATGATATATTCAACAGAGGTCAGAGTTCATAGGGTGGGCAGCGGGGCCTAGAGTATAGGCAAGGTGGGGATGGGGGGCCGTCATCGTGGTACAGAGTTAATGAGATGACAGCTGAGGGGAAGAAGCTGTTCCTGAGCCTGCTTGTCTTGGAACGAAGGTTCCTGTAGCGCCTCCCAGAGGGCAAACAGTCCATGGTTGGGGTGAGAGGTGTCTCTGACAATGCTACGTGCCTTCCTCAGACACGGTTTGTGTTGGGTAGTCTCTATTGCAGGGAGTGGTAATCCGATGATGTGTTGGGCGGCTTTCACCACCCTCTGCAGCGCTTTCCGGTCTGAAACAGTGCAGTTGCCGTACCACACTGATGCAGTTGGTGAGTATGCTTTCAATGGCACACATCAGAAGTTCACCAGAATTTGAGGGGACAGGTGGGCTTTCCTTAGTCTCCTCAGGAAGAAGAGCTGCTGGTGAGCCTTCTTGACCAGTGAGGCAGTGTTGAGGGTCCAAGAGAGGTCCTCGGAGATGTGGACCCCCAGGAATTTGAAGCTGGAGACACGCTCGACCTCCACCCCGTTGATGAGGAGGGGGGCGTGCGCGCCAGCTCTGGCCTTCCTGAAGTCCACGATGAGCTCCTTGGTTTTCTTGGTGTTGAGGGCCAGGTTGTTGTCGGCGCACCACGCCACCAGGTGCTGGACCTCCTCCCTGTAGGCTGCCTCATCGTTGTTTTTGATGAGGCCCACCACCATTGTGTCGTCTGCGAACTTGATGATGGTGTTGGTGCCATTTATAGGAGTGCAGTCATGGGTGAAGAGGGAGTAGAGGAGGGGAATCAGCACACAGACCTGCGGGACGCCGGTGTTCAGGATGAGAGTGGAGGAGGTGAGATTGTCTAACCTAACAGACTGGGGTCTGTTGGTTAGGAAGTCCAGTATCCAGTTACAGACAGAGGGGTTAATGTCAAGATTCTTGGTTTCCACGAGGTCACCAACTTTGGAGATGAGTTTGGAGGGGATGACGGTGTTGTATGCTGAGCTGAAGTCGATGAACAGCATTCTCACGTGGGTGTTGCTCTCATCCAGGTGGGAGAGAGCAGAGTGAAGAGCTGAGGAGATGGCGTCTTCCATGCTCCTGTTCTCACGGTAGGCAAATTGGTGTTTATCCAGTGAGGGTGAGAGGCCAGATTTGAGGTGAGCCAGGACCAGCCTCTCGAAGCACTTCATGATGATGGGGGTGAGTGCAACAGGGCGGAAGTCGTTGAGGCTCGCTGCAGAGGAGTGTTTTGGCACTGGCACAATGGAGGTGGTTTTGAAACACGCTGGGACAACTGCCTGAGCTAGTGACAGGTTGAAAATGTCAGTTAAGACCTGTCAGCTGCTCAGCGCAGTTCCTGAGCACGCGACCGGGGATGCCATCAGGACCAGCTGCCTTCCGTGCATTTGTTCTGCTCAGTGCCGCACACACGTCTGTGGGGGAGAGGGTGAGGGGTTGGTGGTCAGCAAGGAGAGTAGCCCTGGTGGGCAGCTCGTGGTTGTCCCGGTCGAAGCGGGCATAAAAGTTATTGAGCTCGTCAGGGAGGGAATGAGTCAGTGGTTGGGGTGGAGTTGTTGGAGGGTTTGTAGTCCATGATGGTCTGTATGCCCTGCCACATGCGTCGGGGATCAGAGTTGTTGAAGTGATCTTTAACCCTACGCTTGTGGTTGAGCTTGGCCAGCTTGATGCCTTTGTTCAGGTTGGCCCTAGCTGAACAATAGGCCTGTTCGTCGCCAGACCTAAAAGCAGTCTCACGTGCCTTAAGGAGTAGGCGAATCTCTCTGTTCATCCACGGCTTCTGGTTGGGAAATGTTATCTGTTTGAGGATGGTGACAGTGCCAATGCTGGAGTTGATATAATCCAAAACAGAGGAGGTGTAGGAGTCGATATCGGTGTGGAAGTCCAGGGTAGGCTGGGAGGCAAACAGACTCCAGTCAGTGTGTAGAAACCGGTTCTGCAACTCAGTCTGCTCCCTCAGGCCACACTTTCACTGTCCTAATGGTGGGCTTAACACGCTTGATAAGTGGCGTGTACTTAGGTAGCAGAAACAAAGAGACGTGATCACTCTGTCCAAGGTGGAGGAGGGGGACGGCTTTGTAGGCATCAGTCATGTTGGTGTAGACATGGTCTAATGTTTTATATCCTCTTGTAGAGCAGGAGACATGCTGGTGGAATTTGGGGAGCACAGTCTTTAAGTTGGCATGATTGAAATCGCCTGCAATAATAAAGGCTGCCTCTGGGTGGGAGTTCTGCTGTTTGTTAATGGCAGAGTAAAGTTCCTTCATAGCTAGCTTAGCGTTAGCATCTGGAGGTATGTAGGCCGCAGTTATAATGGTAGCTGTAATTTCCCTGGGTTGGTAAAAGGGTCTACATTTAACCATTAGATATTCCACGTTAGCAGAGCAGTGGCTCTCAATGGTGGTAGTGTCTGTGCACCAAGCCTTGTTACTATAAATGCACAAACCTCAGCTGATCTGTCTGCTCTGTGTAGAGTGAGCCCCGTTAGCTCAATAGCACTGTCGGCGATTCTGCTGTTAAGCCATGATTCTGTGAAAATCATGACGTTGCAATCCTTAATCCATTTATGGTTGATGATCCGCAGCTGTAGTTCATCAATCTTGTTTGCCAGAGACCGTACGTTGGCGAGGAAAACGCTGGGTAGCGATGGGCGATGTGGGTTAGCGCTTAGCTTAGCCCGTAGCTTAGCCCGTAGCCCTCCCCGTCTACCTCTCCTTTGTTTACGGTCTCTCCGTGGGCGATGAGCCCGGCCAGCCGGCCGTGCTGTGATGAGATTCACCGGCGTTTCAGCGGGGAGCTGAAGATCACCGATAAAGTTGGCAGAATGTCGTAATCCAATTTCAAAAAGGTCCTGTCGGGTGTAAGTTATGAAAGCAAGACTGTTCTGTGTGAACAGACTTAGAATAATTAGGTATATCACCGCTAATTTGCTAAATCTGGTGAGACGCTGGGCCTCGCGATGTGTACGCGCCGCCATCTTGGAATCAAGCCGCCATCTTGGAATCAAGTAAAGTAAAAGTAAAATCAAGTAGGCAGGCACCAGGGTTGCGGCATAACAAACTCCGGTATTAATTTTTTTACATAATTAACTTAAATCTTCCTTCTTCCTTTCGTCCACAACAAGGCCAAGCTTAGCCATTCACCCTAATGTTCAAATTAAAGTCAATAGATTTCAAACAGGGTGACCAGAGGCTATTTACCCCGAGACTGGCCCAGTGGACCGTCCTGGTTTCACTGTCCTCTCATCCAAGCCAGTCTGCCTGGCCTTTGTTCTTCTCTGCTTTAAACAGCTTCTGATCAGTAACTGGGAGGACACCCCGGGGCAGACCCAGAACCCGCTGGAGGGATTATATATCTCATCTGGCCTGGGAATGCCTTGGGACCCCCCAGGAGGAACTAGAGAGTGTGGCTGGGGAGAAGGAAGCCTGGGGGGTCCTGCTTAGCCGGCTGCCCCCGCTACCCGGCCCCGGATA
This sequence comes from Coryphaenoides rupestris, assembly GCA_002895965.2. Classification (NCBI taxonomy): domain Eukaryota; kingdom Metazoa; phylum Chordata; class Actinopteri; order Gadiformes; family Macrouridae; genus Coryphaenoides; species Coryphaenoides rupestris. The sequence goes on from PIJE02000005.1 coordinate 714,189, forward strand.
AGCGGACGAAAATGGATGGATGGATGATCAGTACTTAATCACCCCTTAATTGGCCACACCTGGGCAGAGGCAAGGAGAGCCCCGGTTTGGGGCGGAGTCTCCTTGATACTACAGGCCCTGCAGTACCACACCATGCCTCTGCAGTCATGTGGGGCAAAGATCAGGCCCTAACAATATACAACTCATTCCCACCATTCTCTCCCTAGTTATAGCATCTCTCTCTCTCTCTCTCTCTCTCCTCTCTCTCTCTCTCTCTCTCTCTCTCTGCATTGCCATCTGCATTTTGATAATCATGCTCCTCCAGTGGGAGCTGAGTCCTGGGGTCTGTAATAAACAATTTAGATGCCAGGCCATGCTTTCCAAGTGGGGGAGAGAGAGAGAGGGAGACAGATTGCTCTGGAGTCTTTAAACTGAAATACTGAAGAAGAACAAACATCCTCCAGCAAATGAGGACATGGCAGATGTTTCCTGTCTTGGATCAATCCAGTACTATCTTCATATATGGATGTTACCTTTTGATGTGTGTGTGTGTGTGTGTGTGTGCGTGTGTGTGTGTGTGTGACACATTGTGCTGCTCCATAACAATGTGTCTGGTTTGTAGCACAATGTGATAACCGCACTGATAATTAGCAGCAATTGAAGCCTTAATGACCTGCTTCAGTATTTTAATCAGGTGCTTCCATCAGGTATAAACACTGCAAGGACAGGTCATATGTTTGTGTGTGTGTGTGTGCGTGCGTGCGTGTGTGTGTGTGTGGATGCCTGCATATTGTGATCAAGGTTATGTTACCATTGCACAGGTACAGCCAGATGTAACCCTCAATGATGATCTTGTTTCAGTGCCTGATGGGAAATATATTTGTCATCTTGATGAGTTGTGAAAAGCCCCAATAAGAGTCAAATAGTTACCCGGTGTTGCAATGAATGAATGTCGTGTTTAATGACCAGAACAAATTCTGAATGAATGAACTCATAATGTAACCATTTCCACCACAGAAGTGAATACAGTACAATGTGACTCCATATACAGCGGTCTGTATACACACAGTAGAATGTATATGGACCCTGCCAGTCCTAGCAAGGTTTTTGGATTATGTCTTTATGTCCTGTCCGGAGGTGGCTAGAATAGCAAAAGTTTGTAGTCAAGTTACAGTATTGTTACTTTGCAAAGTGAGAAGCCAGTAACTTTAGAAAAAGAGAGTGTGGCTGGGGAGAAGGAAGCCTGGGGGGCCCTGCTTAGCCGGCTGCCACCGCGACCGGTCCCGGATAAGTGGACGAAAATGGATGGATGGATGATCAGTACATAATCACCCCTTAATTGGCCACACCTGGGCAGAGGCAATGAGAGGCCCCGGTTGGGGGCGGAGTCTCCTTGATACTACAGGCCCTGCAGTACCACACCATGCCTCTGCAGTCATGTGGGGCAAGGATCCGGCCCTAACAATATACACAATATACAACTCATTCCCACCATTCAGCACACTACTTTATTGTCTTTCATTTGTGTGCATATGACAGGAATTATTTCGTCAGGTAAAGAATTTAACATACGCCTGCATTTATTTGTGATCAGATGATAAGTCAATTTGTCACAGATGCCACATAGGCTAACATATAGCCTACACCAGGACAATGTTCCCAGTCTGTATCCCTCAAATGTCTCCTATAGTATATTGATTTTGGAAATAAATCAGCAGATCATGTACATGTGCCTGTATATACGTGTCTGTATATCAAAAAGTAAATATAAAGAGTGTCAACATGATACATTGTCTTTAAACGATGATAATTCCAGTTGAGTCGTCCCAAGTCCCAGTTCCCATCACAGACAGGCCACAGGTCAGTGTGAGACCCCTACATCCAGGCCTCTCCAATCATATGAAGACAATAATATTTGAGAACAGATGACTCCTTTAGGGTAATTAATATTGTGACATGTCATCATTGATTGCCTATTAAATACAAGTGTGTTCACTTTTACCTGAGGAAGACCGTCTGTGGTTGGAACATGATGAGTCATGTCCACAATAAATGAAAATATTTTTTTTCATGTCCATAATTCATCATTTGTTCTCTACTGTGGCGGGGAGACTAATTTGACAGAGACCCTCAGTGTGACACATTATATTTTAAGGCAGATTTCCCTACTCATGTCCTGATCAACTAAATGGACTCTGAAGAAGCAGTGGAATTAAAAAATGTATTGAAGTCACAACAGTGACTTCAATACATTTCATACAACGCAAACACTTCAGCCTCACCATGGATGGTGTCACAGCCGTCCCCTCCAGTGAGGTCCGCAACCTTGGGGTGATTCTGGACAGCCAACTCTCCCTCGATGCCCACTTAAAGAACATCACCAAGGTTTCATTTTTTCCATCTCAGGAACCTGGCAAAGATCCGACCTCTGCTCTCCCAAACAACTGCTGAACGCCTCATTCATGCCTTTGTTTCATCCCGCCTGGACTATTGCAATGCCCTCCTGGTGGGGGCATCTGCAAAATGCATAAACCGGCTGCAGTATGTCCAAAATTGTGCTGCTCGTGTTCTCACCCACACCTCCCGCCGTGAGCACATCACTCCAGTGTTATTCAGCCTACACTGGCTCTCTGTCAGCTCACGCATTGACTTTAAAGTTCTAACCCACACCTACCAAGCCATCCATGCCACTGGCCCATCCTACCTCTCTGACCTTATCAAACTGTCCTGCCCAACACGTACACTCCGCTCCTCCAGCTCCATCTCTCTGCAGCAGCCACGCTGCAGACTTAAAACCATGGGAGCCAGGGCATTCAGTTGTGCTGCTCCACGGCTGTGGAACTCACTCCCAGACCCCATCAAAGAGGCAGAGTCACTCAAGTCCTTCAAAGCTCTCCTCAAAACACACCTCTTTAGACTGGCATTTAAGGACCTGTGTTAAAAATGTTATAGTTTTTTTGTTTGTTCGTTTTTAACTGATCCTCCTATGTACAGCGCTTTGGGTTCTAGAAATGCGCTCAATAAATTTTAATTATTATTATTATTATTAACAGTCAAGAAAACAGTTCACATCCATGAAATGGGGAAAGAAAAAAAAAACAGGAAACACAGGAGAGGGCTGGACTGGGGGACTATGGGCTTGGACCTTGTATGGTGATAGCATATGGTTGGTGAAATACTAAATGGACATAATACATGCGCTCTCTTGCCCAAGTTTCTCACTACTTCATAGGCAGTGGAGTCCCAGGAGTCTTGAATTTTGTTGACTAGTGTACCTGGTTCCAGGACAGTTGTCAAGTTGAGTGGGTTCTGGTGAACGCCGCACTCTGCTGCTGCCTCCAGTTGCTCTCTGGCATACTTGTAAATAGAGTGCAGGCTGCGCTCGTGCTCCTCAATCCAACCCCCCATAGAGCCTGAATTGACATCTTCCTCTGTGGTTCCCAAAAGGAAATCAATAGGCAACTTAGCCTTCCGACCAAACCATGAACCAAACTCATATGCTGAGTGGCATGTGGATTGGTGCTCCGTATTGAATTCAAACAATCGGGATTAGACGTCGTAAACAGGAACTTCATCCGATAAAGGCATTTCATGCCCCACTAAATTAGTACAGCCTATGTCCCTCGACTGAATACACCCCAATCATTTTTTAGCAGAGCTTTACTCTCCTGCTCTTGCTCAGAAGTCAAGGGAGGCCAGGGAAGAGTGGAAGGATCGACCAAGGAAATAGTGGGTGCCCCCTGAGATTGAATAACCGCTATTTGCCCCTGGATAACACCTTCCTGATCGGTGTTAGAACTTCTTGCTTGCGGTAACTGAACTGCATGTAGCTCACCTAAAACAGTGTGGGGTCGAAGCCACACATCCTGCGCACACACATTTACAACAGGTAGGGAAACCTGCACCTTGTTATTTGCAAGTAAAGCCTTTAAGATGAGCAAGCCTGTGGGAAGTTGACCTCCCTCAGGGGCTCAAAAAACACAGCGGGGAGGTTAGCTCTAGATGCCTGAGGACAAACTGGTAATTAATTTTAGAGAACCTTCACTAATACAACCTCTCTGACAATGCTTCCATGCTATGACATTCAGAAAATGTTCGCTGCCAGTTAGGGCTAACTGGGTTGTGCAACAAGAGGGTCATAAACAGGAGGGGGGAGAGGGCCGGACTGGGGGCCTATGGTCTTGGACCTTGTATGGTGATAGCATATGGTTGGTGAAATATTAAAGGGACATAATACATGTGCTCGATTTCAGCACACTACACAGGAATAATGATTCAGTCCTCAACATAATGAAATTAATAATACACAGAAATAGACCCTATTAGCTAGGGATGGGTACCGAAACCCGGTACCACTATGGCACCGGTTACCGTACGACCGGTACCTACCGTACCGAATCAAAACGCATATTTCGGTACCGTTAGGTAAGGTTAAACGCAAAATGCCAAAAGCAAGACGGTCGAAAGTGTGGCTGTATTTTACACAAAAGGACGCGAACAATAGCACGTGCAACAAATGTTTCAAATCGATGTCATGCAAAGGGGGGAACAGCTCAAATTTGATGAAGCATTTGGTGAGTCACGGTATACATCTGAAGGCAGAAGCATGTTTGACAGTCAAGCCCAGTACCAAGCACCTCAACCGGTGTTGTGGGAGTCCCCGACCCAGGCGACAAGACGATTGACGAGGATTCCAGCAGCGTTTCCTCAGGTGAGCAACGTCACGTTAACGATGCAAATCTTGAATTTATAAAGTAATCAACTGTTTACGGTGAGCTAGCTAACGTTAACTGTGTGACAAAATGTACCGCAGCAAGCTAATGTTGCCATGCATTCTATGTTAGCCAGCTAGCCAATGTGAGGCAATTTTGGCTAGCTTGCTAACGTGAGGTAAATTACGTGAGGCATGCAACCCTGAAGTAAATAGTTGTCAATAACGTTAGCTGTCAACTATGAACGTGAGAATATAGCTGGTTTTATTACAGTGCTTGAATTGGACCAAAACAAGTGCCGGTACTCCTCAAACTACATACGGTTAATATAAATTATTATTGCCGTAGTGACCCCATTCACCTTGGCCAAGAAGGGAACCTTACCAAATATACGAGAGCCCGCTACGACCTCTACGACCTCCGCAAGACCATCGGCTCTGCCAAGCGGGAATATAAGAACAGGGTGGAGGACAAATTCAAGAGCCATGACGTGAGGGGTGTGTGGAAGGGGCTACAGACAATGACGGACTTCAGAGGAAGAACCAGCGGTGTAGAGAACTCCTCTACCTCCCTCCCAGGTGAGCTAAATACATTGCTCGGTTCGACGTGAACGGCAGCCCCGAAGTCAGTGCTGCCTGAGGAGACCAGCCTGCTGAACATCTCAGAGGCAGAGCCTTCAAGCGGGTGAACATCCGGAAGGCGGCGGGCCCAGACAACATCCGCGTACTCAGAGCATGCGCTGGAGTCTTCGCAGACATCTTCAACCTGTCCCTGTCCCAGGCTGTTGTTCCAGAGGTCTTCAAGATGTCCATTAGGGGTGGCACGGTTCACAAAACCCACGGTTCGGTTCGTATCACGGTTTTAGGGTCACGGTTTTCGGTTCCGTTCCGTTGTTGTTATTTTTTCTTTTAATCTTTACCACTCCAGAAAATGCGGTGGCCGGTGGGGGGGAAAGGGGTGCCCAATACGTCGATCACGATCGTCGATCACAAAGGAAGTCCGGGTAGATCGCATGCCATTAAGAATGTTATCATTCATCGGATGAATGATAACAGAATGTAGTGGGGACGCTGGGGACATGTCCCCACCAATATCCAGCGATATCCATCCCCCCCCCCCCTCCCCCATCAGAACCGCGAATGAACGAAGCACCCCCCCGGCCCCCCTTTATATGAAGTATACTCGGGATATATTTAGCATTTTTTGTGTAGGTAGATCATTTTGGCTTGGTCATTTTTAAGCGATTTCGAGCGGCTGTTTGCACAGAGGATACCCATGCTTTTTAATTTTTTGGACAGCCCGTTCTGTCTGGTTTTTTCGTGCGTGTGTATGTGATGACGTCATCAACGACGCGTCGACGTTACGTCGACTTTATTGATAGAAAAGTCGACTTGAAAAAATCAGATGTCGTGCAACCCCTACTCCACACCTCTTCTTTCGCGCGAAAGGGAAACACACTGTCTGAGGTCACATACGGTCACGAGGCTGCGCATGCCATGAACCGTCGAACCGTACAACGCACACATCCTCCGAACCGAGACAAGCCAACCGAACGGTTTTCGTTTTTTTCCGTGAACCGTGCCACCCCTAATGTCCATCATTGTGCCTGTCCCTAAACACCCCAAGATAACCTGCCTGAATGACTGGAGACCTGTAGCCCTCACCTCGATTGTCAGTAAATGCTTTGAGAGGCTGGTCAAGGACTTCATTTGTTCCATGTTGCCTGCCACGCTGGACCCATGGCAATTTGCTTACCGTCAAAACAGATCCACCGACAACACGATTGCCATGGCATTTCACACCGCCCTCTTTCACCTGGAGGCGAAGAACAGTTGTGTGAGAATGCTGTTTGTGGACTTCAGCTCAGCGTTCAACACGATAGTTCCTGCCAAGCTCGACACCAAGCTCAGGAGTCTAGGCTTGCACCCGACCATGTGCAGCTGGATACTGGACTTCCTGTCGGGCCGCTGCCAGGTGGTGAGGATGGGCAGCACCACCTCAGAGCCACTGACCCTCAACACGGGAGCCCCTCAGGGATGCGTGTTGAGCCCTCTCCTCTACTCCCTGTACACCCACGACTGCATGGCTATGCACAGCTCCAACGTCATCATCAAGTTTGCTGACAACACGACAGTGTTGGGTCTGATCTCCGATGACGACGAGACAGCCTACAGGGAGGAGGTTGGATCACTGGCACAGTGGTGCCAGGAGAACAACCTCGCCCTCAACGTCAAGAAGACCAAGGAGCTGATCGTGGGCTACGAAGCGGAGAGGAGAGCACGCCCCATCTCCATCGACGGGGTTGCAGTAGAGAGGGTCAGCAGCTTCAGGTTCCTTGGCGTGCACATCTCCGAGGATCTCACATGGACCACGCACACCACACACGTGAAAAAGGCCCAACAACGCCTGTATTTCCTCAGGCGACTGAGGAAATTCAACATGTGCCCCCGCATCCTCAGAACATTCTACTCCAGTACCATCGAGAGTGTTCTCACTGGATGCATCACCATCTGGTACGGGAACTGCACAGCACTGGAGTGTAGAACACTACAGAGGGTGGTGCGGACGGCCCAGTACATCGTTGGAGGTGAGCTTCCCTCCCTCCTGGATATATACACCAGGCGGTGCGTGGCCAAGGCCAAACGAATTATTAAAGACAATAACCACCCCAGCCACAAACTGTTCACACTGCTACCGTCAGGCAGGCGATACCGCAGTATCAAGTGCTGCACGAGCAGACTCAGAGACAGCTTCCACAGTCAGGCCATCAGGCTGCTGAACAAGTGCTAGTGCTAAGTGTTACTGCTAGTGCTAGCTCTGGTGTGCTAGTTCTAAGTGTTACTGCTAGTGCTACTGCTTATTGCTAGTCCTGGTGCTAAGTGCTAGTGTTACTGCTGGTGCAAGTGCTGGTAGTAGTGCTAAATGTTGGTGCCGGTGCTACTGCTAGTGCTAGTGCTAGTGTTACTGCTAGTGTTACTGCTAGTGCTAGTGCTAGTGTTACTGCTAGTGCTACTGCTAGTGTTACTGCTAGTGCTAGTGCTGGTGTTACTGCTGGTGCTAGTGCTGGTGTTGCTGCTGGTGCTAGTGCTAGTATTACTGCTGGTGCTGGTGCTAGTGCTAGTGTTGCTGCTGGTGCTGGTGTTACTGCTGGTGCTAGTGCTAGTGTTACTGCTAGTGCTAGTGCTAGTGCTACTGCTGGTGCTAGTGTTACTGCTAGTGCTAGTCCTGGTGCTAATTGCTGGTGCTAGTGTTGTTCTAGTGTGTTCTAGTGTGACTGTCTGAGGAAGTATTCTGTGACATTCTGTGAATGTCAAAATATAACAATGTATATTTTATTACATTGATTTATATTTGTATTGCTCCCCTTAATATTGTAGCAACCCTGTCATTGGTCGGCCTGGCCGTCACTCTGCTCTCCGCCAACCCGGGGCTTGCATGGAGGCGGGTACTCATGCGGGCCTGCGGGTTGGCGGAGGGGAGGGGTGAGGGCGGACCTGCAGGGATTAGGAAGGGAAATCTAGAAGTTTCTAGTAGTGTTTTCACACAGTTGTTGGGCTGTGACTGATATACAATAAAGTACCGTGGCGTTTGAGACGGCAACTCATGTCTGCGCATCATCACTTGGGGCAGACATTACATTGGTGTCAGAAGTAAACAAAAAAAAAAAGGTTTGGCGGAAGAGTGTGTATTCCGGTCGGGGATAGCTTAGCTTTTAGCTTCAGTTAGCGGTAGCATTAGTTCACGCGCGGCATGGATGACTACGGCAAGACGAGAGTGAAGAGAGAGGAGGCGGAAGATGGAGAAGAGGAATGAGCAGGCGGGTGGTCGGGGGACATGGCCAAAGAATTCAGCCTGGAAGAGATGGCTTTGAAGCTAGCCGGCGGTCGAGGCATGAACTATTCAAAGGCGTCTCGCGCCTTTCCTTCTCCCGCCAGTCGTGGGTCAGGGGTGACGCGGGATGTAAACAAACATGGCGGCGCCCATGGCCCAGTAGCGGGCCCAGCGGTGAAAAGTACTCGGGTAGGTCAGACTGGGAAGCCTTCCATGTGCAGTTTGAACTATTAGCCCATGCTGCAGGGTGGTCCATGGAAGCTAAAGCGCTACAACTAGCTTTATGCCTCACAGATGATGCTCTGTCCTGTCTTGTGCTAGTTAGCCCGGAGGACAGACATAATTATGGGGTTTTGGTGGGAGCTCTTCAGAGGCGTTTTGGACCATGTTTACGGCCTGAGCTCCTGCGTAACGAACTAAGTAATCGGGGGAGAGGGCCCGGGGAGTGTGGGGGGAGAGAATGTGTGGGGGATGGCTACAGAGGACCGCCGAAGGGAGAGCTCTCCGGTTGTGAGGGCTGCAGCAACAAGCTCCACAGAGGAGGAGAGACCGGCCTGGGTGACTGAACTTATCAGGGCTGTGTCACTCCAGACACCACGCAGAACACACCCAGGTCCTAGGGTCTGTTGGGGGTGTGGACAGCCAGGACATTTGGTCAGAGAGTGCCTCAAGTCACCGTCTAGAGGTGGCTGTGCGGACCCCAACCTCACCCACAACAACAGGTTCTCAAACCTCGACAAAAACAGGAGGGGCCCAGCAGTACAGCCGGGGGAGCCAGGTTCCACTCCCACCAGAAGCAGTTGACCTTAATTGGCCACACCTGGACAGAGGCAATGAGAGGCCCCGATTGGGGTGGAGTTTCCTAATACTACCGGCACTGCAGTACCACATCCTGCCTCTGCTGCCATGTGGGGCATGGATCAGGGATCAGGCGCTCACAGTGTGTGTGTGCTGATGGGTTGGCAGTTGGGCAAGTTGTGTGTCCCCAGAAACAGTGCACAGTATTTCAAAGCTGCAGGAAATAGGAAAACATATACATGAACACATGCATGTTGACAAACATGCACACACAAAGACAAGCACACAAAGCCACAAACATACACATACACACCATCTTTTAAGCACAGAATGTGATCAGTGATGATGCAGTAAAAAGTAAAAGGAGAGAGAGAGGGGCAAAAAGAAAGCGATCGGAATTATGAAAGAACAGGAAGTAGACAAAATTATGTTTTCCTCATCAAGGCATCCCTTTCAAGTCAGCAGGTTTGATGTTTTAATAAAGAGAGGAACAAAGAGAATAACTGAACAAAAATAAGATAGCTGCAATATTAAACATACCTGCGAGCCCTATACACCAGCCTGCCCATGTAGCCTTAACACCGTGACAGCCTCCTCGCCCGTTGAAAAGGGCAACACAGCCTGAAGACAAATAGATGTCCCCCACTCAACTTCACCCCCTTGTCACTGTGACTTCATTCTGCCATGAGACGAGAAGGAGCATGGGTGTCACTAACCCCCCCACCCACCCACAACACTGGATTTATGAAGACACACTCCACGTTTGCGGGGGTGAGGTGAGGTTGGACAGGCTTACGCAGACATGTGAGGTGGATTCATGTCGATCAGCAGGAGTACATGCATGGTGCACAAGTTTTAAAAATGTTCTAGTAAATTAAAGTTGGAATTGAGCACCTTTGCTTCTGAATATCTGATTAAAACTCCATCTGCAGTAGATCCTGTGCATTCGTTATTAAAGTTGTGACACCCCAGTAATGGTTAAATGCATAAATTACTGTAAAGTACGTGTATACACACACACACACACACACGCATATATTTCATCCATACACACACTATTTCTATCTTTGACACACAAACATGTCGTTTATTTAACACATTGAACGCACTGAAAGCAAGATGGCGCAGCGCATCAACAACAATAGCCCGGCAATGACGTCAACTAGTCTTAAAGGCACCGCCTCTAATTAACTCTGAAAGGCACAACATAACTGTGTGCGAGACAACATACACATACAGACAGGCACACAATAAAACTGCGTGTTGGCAACGTACATTTACGATTAACGGCACACAATATACATTAACTGGGCATAGAACAGAGCAATTTATGGTGAATTATGTCCCAATAGCTCACTCCACACTCATATATACACTGTATATATTGTGGCACACTCCCCTTGTAGGGTTGAGTGTCCACACGACTGGAAATAATAATCCACTTGTCCCACACCAGTATACAATGCAAACAGGGTTTATTTACCATACAGGGGAAGGGAAAGTGCAGGGTAATTATAGTGTTTAGTCCGTTATTCCGTGAGAGTAGTTGTTGTCCGTATGCAGTGGATATCACACCAGGAAGTGGTCTCAGGGGGTCCAGGGCAAGGCGGGTCGTCGTCGTCGTCGTCGTCGTCGTCGTCGTCGGGCGGGCGGGCGGGCGGGTCTCCAAACTCTGGTCCACTTGGTCCACTTGCCCTACCCAGGTCCTCTCCTATTTATTGCCTGCAGCCAGGGCCTTGATTGGCTGCCGCTGAGCTCCCTTAACGAGGCGCAGCCAATTTCCATAAGGCTGATTGCCTCTTTCCAATTCCTGGTCTCCTTGGCTCCCTCTGGGGGCCGAATGGGGAATTGCGGTTCCCCCGACTGTCGTCCACACTCTTTAGTCGACCCCTCAGTGGCTGTCTGCCACAATATGTTTGATATGTATCCATATTCAAATAATTTCAGTAAAAGGCAGCATTGTAAGTTGTGAAAAACAAATGGTGAATGCAATTGAAGGACGGGACATATTTCAAACAGCTTAAACTTTTGAGGTGTTGTATTGGTTAAATGTAAATATTTTGTCAAAGATAGTGTTTCAGTCATGACATTTACATTACGGTAATGAAAGAACATGTTTCGTAATGAACCGCAACGTATTACCCCAACTTTGTTTCCCCCAAATCAACGTTTGGCCACTCCAAAAAGCAGTACATTTAGGCAGTATTATAAGGAGAAAACGGGTGAAGTTGTGACGAAATTAATGTAGTTTCTAAATCTAGTCTCTAAATGTTCTGCTTTCAGCTTTTTCTTGAGTACTTCCCAAATTTCAGGCAGCACATTGAAGTGTCTGGCAGAGGACGTCACAGGCATGGGCACAGGGATGACGGCTTTTTTCACAGTACCAGACCTTGTCCCCTGGAAACTGCTTTGATGGCACAAAGAACCGGTTTTCTCCCACTCTGCTCATTGTGTCAACCTCATATTGTTCACCAACAATCTGATAATGAATGAGAAGTCAGCCTATTAGCAAACAGTTAGAAATCTTATATGTTGAATATTAAAATGTCAGCATACAAATTGATCTGTGCCATCTTTTTTTAAATACCCTGACTCAGCCAGGGTAGAGATCTTCATCATAGTCAACAAGGACTCATATTCCAACCTCTATTGTGGAATCTTGCTCCTTGTGGGTTTCCTCCACCTCCTTCAGATAGAAAATGAACTCTCAGAGAGTAACAGTCACAGGAGGGACTGCAAAAGCAGGAGATGTCTCTGCTGATCTTGCCAGGTTCTGTGGCAACAAGCTACAGAAAAAGGAACTAATTAGTTCAATATTTGAAACACTATGAGTATCATTAAGTTACTTTAACTAACATTTTACACATCTTGAGCTCAGCAACTGACCAAAACAACATAAAGTGGAAGGACAGCCACTGTCTCAAATAAATCACAGATTATGTCTTGAAGACAAGACAAAATAACATGAGCTCCTTCTCATTCTCCCTTCTTGTTAGATACCTGCAGAAATATTACCAACGTTAGTTATAACACGACAAAAGCGCGAATAATACAATAATAATGCCAAAAGTACAACATTGACTGAACCAAAACGTTTACAAAAGTAGGCCTAAAGTGCTGCTTGAAAGTATGTGAACCCCTTGAGCAGTTTCGAGTTTTCTGTTGTTTTACCATGATTTGCTTATTCTATCACCAGTTTTCTATATATGAAATGTCAGGTTTATGTTTATCAATTGCATGTACAATTGCATGTTCAGAGGGAATTGTGTGAGTCGCCAAAAAACGACATGAAACATGGAATTAGTGTATGTGCAAAAGTAAGTGAACACCCAGCTGCATTGATAAAATCAAGTAGGTAATAGATTCAGGTGAAACACATTTGGGTGCTTCATTAATCAATTAAGCAGACCAATCAAATGAGACATCCTTAGGAAAAGGGTTTCCTCTCTTTTAACACATTAAAAGAGAGGAAACCAACCAAGGTGTACAATGGCCAATCTTTTATTTTGAATTAAAACTCTGTTCAGCATAACCACAACTACCGACTCTCCTTAGCGGTCAAGGACGCTGAACTAATTCACGGATGTGGCATTGTGGCAAGGAGATTGCTGTTTTGGTATTTACGTTATACTGCCCTGTGCGGACTGATGGCATGTAAAAACAAGATGTTAGTCACATAAACTATTAGATTTTTTTGGGAATAAATCAATTATTCGAATGTTAAAAAATCATGACCCATCCCGTCTCAATGCATGCATTTTTATTGTTTCAATGTACACATACACAAATGCATAAAGGGATGAACACACACACACATACACACACACACACACACACACACACACACACACACAAACAACTGACAGCTCTTTTTTCATGTACAACTAACCAAATATCAAGGGATCAACCACATCCCCCTAATTTGTTTCTGTTGCTTCCGACGGTTAAAGGAATCCTATACATATACTATCACTATAAATATGAACTATGAATACCTCTGTTGGCAGTGTGTTACACTTGGAAGAAATTTCACACTGAAGACATGAGCCATTTCCTCAGTGTGAAATCTATTTTGATTGAGTATTTATATCATGCATTAATATGGCAAGACAGAGGATCGCCATCAAAGCACATACTGTACCAAGTGATATACATACTGTAGCAGTTTGATACCAGTGAGGCATGCTTGAGAATGACAACAAGCAATCGACAGGTTTTGAAGATGATACAGGGGTACAATTCCTCCAAAGGGTTTGCACTGGAGCCTGTTTAAGAGACAGGGAAAATGGCAGCACACATTTGGAAAGTCATACAAAAAGCGGTTACAAAATTGTGTTTTTTCTTATGTGAACATAAGAGAAAACAAAATAAAACAGTGACAAAAAGTGTGGAAAGAGAGAAACATTAATTTATAGATACAAATAAACATACTGTACACAAATGGTGTGTTCATTTAAGGAAATTCTTGACTGACGAGGAAGGTATTTAGCTTGGCTTCAAAAGAGCACTGAAGGAGCAAGCCTAAGATCAGCAGGCAAACTGTTCCATGTCTTGGGTGCATAAATGCTAAATGCCATCTCACCAGACTTTGAAAATGCCCTGGGCTCATGGAGGAGATTCCTACCCTGTGACCAGAGAGATCTACTGGGATTGTGGACTGACAGCATGTCTGAAATGTACTGTACTGTGAACCCAGACCAGCGAGCGCTTTGTAAACCAGGAGGAGGATTTTGAATTGAATTCTGAAAACAAAAGGTAGCCAGTGAAGGCTTCGAAGGAGTTATGTGGTCAGATTTTTTTTGTAAAGAAAGCCTCTGATTCTAGAAATGTTTCTGAGTTGGAAGAAGGTAACTTTGGTGCTGCCATTGATATGGTCATTGAAACTGAGTTGGCGTTCCATAGTTACTCCTAGGTTTTTAATCTGTCCGCTTGTTTTTAATGGTCTGGACTCCATATATTCAGACACACTGTCTCTGGGCTTTCGCACCCACAACCAGGATCTCGTTTTTCTCCCTGTTCAGCTGAAGGAAGTTTGCGGCCATCCAGTGGTTGATTTCTTCCAAGTGTAACCGGTTAATTTCTCTGTTGTGTTCATTAAATGGGCAGGACACAATGTTGTTCTTTGACCACAGGTTTATTTCTGCAGAGATTGAAATGGATAGTGAATCTCTCATGACAGCAACACTCTCACAAGAATCAGCTATCATCAGAGTTTGCATCAACATGTAAACAGAACTTTGTATGGCACATACCATAAGGCCTATTATTTACAACAAATAAACAAATAAAAGTATCAGAGCACAGGCAATGCATACCTTTACATTGAGACCACAGGACAAGAGAGAACAAAGCATATATAAGTTTAAAAGAAGAGGACCCAGGATGCCTGCGGGACCCCACACATCAGTTTGTGTCTGTTGGAGTGGAAGTCTCCAAGCGTGACAATGAAGTTTTCATGCAGTGGGGAAAGATACTGGTCTGGAGTAAGTTTACTATCGACAAGATGTCATCTGTTAAAAATTTAAAACAGATTTAAAAAAGGATGGTGGGAGTGGATCGAGGAGGCTGGTAGAGGACGTGAGTCTATTTATAGCATCAGTGAGATCTTTGGAGTCTACAGTGGAAAAATGCTTGAGACCGTCACCATGCAGCGGTGGGGTATGTCACAGCTAGTTGTAAAATTAGTATTAGGGATATTGCATCTGATGTTACAAAAAATTTTCGGTATGCAATGATGTGAATTTATTGCAGTTTGACGGTTGAGAAAGTATCAGAGGAAACAACATGGATGGGGCTAAGAAGTTGATCAATGGTTGAAAGAGGTTGTTTCACCAAGGAACTCTCTGTAGCCAATCAGATGCCTCCTTCGTTTTCAGCCAATCACATGACTGCAATCCCACGAGGGGTACCTCAGCATGGCCAGAGCACAGCATTTTCTCTGCGCATTTTGCGTTGCTTTTCGGTAAAAAAAAAAAAAAAAAAGAGTTAGACTGCAGTTGGACTGCAGTCATGTGATTGGCTGAAAATGAAGGAGGCATCTGATTGGCTACAGAAAGTTCCTTGTTGAAAAAAATGCATTTGTGAATCCAGCCGTGTCAGGGGAGTCTCAAAAATCCACGTATAAATACAGACCAGTTCACACACACATGCAAACAAGTTCACAAATGAAAAGCGTCTTGTAAATTCAAGTTTAACAGTTTGTATATAAATGTAACAACATCCAAATACATTTTTGATGAAAATTGCAAATTTTTTAATTCATATATTTATGGATTTATATTACATTTATTTAAAACAACACATTTGTGTGTGGATCAGAAATGTGTTTGTGAAACTTTTTTGTTTATGGATTTATTTTACATTTATACATGCCGATATCCATTTGTGTGTGCATTGAAATGTATTTGTGAGAAGAGAGTAATTTATATATAAATCACAAAATACATTTGTGAATCCTTCTCTGTGCATTCATTATTAATGAGACTGTTCTGACCCCATAGTAATTCCCTGTCTTGATTTGTATCATTCTAATAAAAAATATTAATAATTTCTATTTTTGCTTTTAGTCCACCACATAAGTCCACCGTTTTTTCAATATAAATGTATTGTTGTACTGTATGTATTGTATGTATTGTATATACAATATGTAGTATTTATGAGCATATTGCAAGCATACTGTATTGGCAGAAATCACATTGAAATTGCACAGACCTATTTTGCACCAAATTAATCAGACCTCCTCCTCCTCATAGCTGCATTGGCTCCCCAGGTGCAGTCTTTCAGTAAGTTGGTGTTTAAATACGGCCGTCTTCGTAATGACCACAACTTCTCACCTTCTAAATGCAATCATAGGACATCAGAGTTAATTTCAGACACATCTCTCTTCCTCACTGGGTTATTGCATATTGGAAAGTGACAAGCTTCAAGGATGGATCATTACATTTTATGTTATATGATTTATTATTTAGGCACATTCAACAACACAACGAGCCACTCAACACACACCAACGTATAACACAATCTGTAAACAGGTACACAACTTGTCAACGCACCAACAAGCGGGCTGTTGTTTAATGTGGAAAAATGGTTTTGGATGGGCGATGGGTGTCCAGAGGTGGCGATGAGAACGAGTTTAACAGATAAAAAGAGACAAAGAACAAATTACAAACAAGGTTGAGAGATGGAGAGAGAGAGAGAGAGGTCAGGGAGTAATTAGAGTTTTTTTCTGGCTGACCGGGGAAGTCGTCAAGCCTGGGGGATGAAAGAGATTATTTGGGAGTAATTGAATCCTGGTTCTGAGCCAGGAGGAAAAGATGAGGATGAAGAGGGACAGGGAGAAGGGAAGCTTTGGTTGCCATAGAAATCATAGCAAGTCATTGCCCACGGCGACAACTGGCCATAAACAGTCGAGTGCTGTGGACAGGAGATATTTATATTGACAAAAACAGAGAGAGAGAGAGAGGGGGGGGGGGGGGGGAAGTTTCCTTTGGTGCTGTATCTTTGTATTTTACAAATATGTATGGAAGAGCATAAGCCGACCTTTCTGAAGCATCTTAAAAGCGTTGTGAGCGATGGTGTCATTTTAACTCCGTCCATTTTTGCAGTTAGTGCTCCCCTCCCTCCTCCCCATGTCACCACATGAATGCAGGTTTTGATGACTCATATCTCTTTTTCCTGGCAGCTTTCAGTTCTTCTTTCTTTTCTCAAACATTTTTTCTGCTTGCCATGGTTTGTTGTGTAAGCCGTTCCTGGGGATGCTGGTATCCTAGCCCCCTGCCCATGAACATACAGAGAGGACTGCCTCTTCGTGCAGTTCTCTCCCGACTGGATAAAGTAGAAACGGGGATACCAGAACAATGTTTCTCTGTTTACTGCTGAGCGGTGGGACTGGGAGATTAATTATACTGACCAAATGCACTATCAGTGATGGCTGTCAGAATAAAGAGCTATTTAACACTTATATTAAGAAATAAATATTGCTTTAAAAGCACATCTCCTTTGTCGAAAATCTGTCTTCAGAATGAAAATATTTACAATCACATGGTTGTTAATATATTTGAATTTGTGTTTTTAATGTCGTATTGAGAGAAAAATGAAAAATCTAAGCACCCACTCACCCGTGCTTTGTCTAACGCATTTTCCTTGGCTCGTCAACGCAGATTTCCAATGTGGCCTTTGACACATTGACTCTGCTGTCGAGAAATAAAGAAATACTGTAAATGTGCAGCGATAACATTTAGCAGGGATTTAAACATAAGCAGCCTAATGAAAAGGAGTGTTCTGTTAAAATAATTTTGGCTTATTGTGCTCTCAAATATGTGACATAATTCTATGTTTAAACAACAATACACTTAATACACCCTTTGGAAGAAACACAATGTCGTCCTATTATTTTTCAATGATGCAACACATTTGAGTGGTATACAATTAGCAATTTGTAAAAAAAAAAAAGAAACACCAGACATAGAAAGAAAAAAATCTGTTGTTTGTAATGTTATTTGACATTCTAATGTGTTACACCCCAGCTCACTCACTGGGGCGTGGTATTTATGAGGGTATGGGCGAAGCCTTCATGGACTGATTAATCTCAACATATAGGTGTTGGTTTGAGAGGTCAGGGTGGGGGGGATATCCATAAGCTGCTGTGCCTCCAGCTGTGTAAATAGGACATTCATCGCGCCTGGTATCAGAGCCTCCAATAAATATGATTAATGAATATGTAATGAGGGGAAATAGGCAGGAGGGAGATGAAAAGGGAAGGAAAGTGCACGCAGTGTGAAGAGGAGATTGTCATGGGAGTGAGCAGTAGGACCCAATCGCAGACTCAGGACTCGGGGTTTTGCAGTACAATAAGTGTTATTTATTACCGTGTGACAGGTAGATGAACAGACAGGCAGGTGAGGAACAGGCAGGTAGAAATCCATCCGGGTTGTACGTCGAATTACAACAGGTAATGCGTGACGTGACAAGACATAACAATGACAAAACATTGACAATGGTCCGACACCCGTGGGTGGAAAGCCGGGGCTTTTATGCCGTGCATAATTGCTCATTGCGGACAGCTGCAAACGTAGCGCAGGTGCCGCTAATCAGCCAGGGGCGGCACTGTCGCCCGGGAGCCCCGCTAATCCTCCAGGGGCGGCATTGGCGCCCGGGAGCCCGGAGCCACGATCGCGATAGTTCCCCCCCCTCAACGGGAGCCTCCTGGCGACCCACGATGACCGGGCCGGCACCGTCGGCTGGACGACCCGGAGGCTGGGCGGAGGACGAGCGGGGACCCTCAGGCAGACGACCCGGAGGCTGGGCGGAGGCCGAGCAGGGACCCTCAGGCGGACGACCCGGAGGCTGGGCGGAGGCCGAGCAGGGACCCTCAGGCGGACGACCCAGAGGCTGGGCGGAGGCCGAGCAGGGACCCTCAGGCGGACGACCCGGAGGCTGGGTGGAGGACACCGGCGCCGTCGGAGAGCGGGGGCCGGGGCTGGCTGGCAACTGGCACCAGGAAACGGCAGGGACTGTGGTGGTGCAGCCGGGACCAGGACCAGGGATGGGTGGGACCTGGGAGCAGGGACTGGTGGGAGCTGCTGTGGTGCAGCCGGGACCAGGACCAGGGATGGGTGGGACCTGGGAGCAGGGACTGGTGGGAGCTGCTGTGGTGCAGCCGGGACCAGGACCAAGGATGGGTGGGACCTGGGAGCAGGGACTGGTGGGCGCTGCGGTGGTGCAGCCGGGACCAGGACCAGGGATGGGTGGGACCTGGGAGCAGGGACTGGCGGGAGCTGCTGTGGTCCAGCCGGGACCCGGACTCGGGGAGGCTGGAACCTGGGAGCAGGGACTGGCGGAAGCTGCTGTGGTCCAGCCGGGACCAGGACTCGGGGTGGCTGGGACCTGGCAGTAGGGACCTGCAGGAGCTGCTGTGGTCCAGCCGGGACCGGGACTCGGGGTGGCTGGGACCAGGGAGCAGGGACTGGCAGGAGCTGCTGTGGTCCAGCCGGGACCGGGACTCGGGGTGGCTGGGACCAGGGAGCAGAGACTGGCAGGAGCTGCTGTGGTCCAGCCGGGACCGGGACTCGGGGTGGCTGGGACCATGCAGTAGGGACCGGCAGGAGCTGCTGTGGTCCAGCCGGGACCGGGACTCGGGGTGGCTGGGACCAGGGAGCAGGGACCGGTGGGATGAGTTGAGTAGCGAGCATGGCTATCTGGTTGGTGAGTTGGTTGAGTACTTGCTGCAACTCGCCCTGGCTGATGAGTGCCTTCCGTAGTCCGGCGGACCCCGAGTCTGAGTCTGCGAGTCCATTGTTGGTCGGACCATTCTGTCATGGGAGTGAGCAGTAGGACCCAATCTGCAGTACAATAAGTGTTATTTATTACCGTGTGACAGGCAGGTGATGAACAGACAGGCAGGTGATGAACAGACAGGCAGGTGAGGAACAGGCAGGCAGGTGAGGAACAGGCAGGTAGAAATCCATCCGGGTTGTACGTCGAATTACAACAGGTAATGCGTAACCAGACAAGACATAACAATGACAAAACATTGACAATGGTCCGACACCTGTGGGTGGAAAGCCGGGGCTTTTATGCCGTGCATAATTGCTCATTGCGGACAGCCGCGAACGTAGCGCAGGTGCCGCTAATCAGCCAGGGGCGGCACTGGCGCCCGGGAGCCCCGCTAATCCTCCAGGGGCGGCATTGGCGCCCGGGAGCCCGGAGCCACGATCGTGATCGTGACAGAGATTAAGTTAGGACACAATGGATGAGGATACCGATGAATAGCTGGGATAATAGATACAGTATATCCTATTATATGTATAATACATGATATTATACAGTATATGGCAACTCTTATTGTTGTCTTATATAAGTAATATAACTCCACATATAACTCCCAGGGAGAGTTATATGTGTTTGTCAGGGTTTTCTATCACATATAACTCCCAGGGGGAGTTATATGTGATAGAAAACCCTGATGCAGGTGTGTTGTAAGGTGCTTTTATGATGTTTCCCATACTAATTTCAGAATCAGAATCAGAAACAGCTTTATTGCCTTAGTTTTTGCAAAGATGGAATGTGCTTTTGTGTAATTGGTGCCTAACATTGAACATTAAAACAGAGTAATAGCATAGAAATTCAAAAAGTATATCTGAAAATATATTTAAAAACAATAAGCAATAAAAAGGTGCAAGAAAAGATGTGCGTTAATGTAACACAATATTGTCCATGGGGGATGGGAGTCAGTGGGGTTAAATGTGAATATAACGTGTAGTATAGTGTCCTTAGGGGTTGGGAATCGGTGGGGTCCCGGAACTTTTCAATGAGGCCAGTTGCTGTGGGGAAAAAGACAGGGTCATCATGGGTAAGGTAACATGCGTGACATCATGTAAAACAGGGAATGAAAAGAAGCTGGGTTACATTTTCCTTTGAAATCATAGAGGTCCTTATGATCCATGTCTTTGACTCATGCAGAAGTAGGGTGTTCTTAAGGAGGAAGGAGTCTTCCTCACTCATAACCAAAAGTCCATTCTGTTGGCCTTAGTAAAGAAGAAAATAAAACAAAGTTCTCTAAACAAAATAAATACATAAGGCAATCATTTCAGATTTCCAGTTTTTCCCATATTTTTTTTAATTTAGTGGCATGTCTCAGGGAAAAAGTCAATCATTCCATAATATATATTTCCTGAACTATTTATATCCATTCAATGATGGAGATTCTTTGCTTAGCCATTTCCTGGTTATTGCTTTTTCACTACCTGCTAGTAGTATTTGCAGGAAATATATTGTCATGCTTTTCCAGCTCAGTTGGCACGTTTCCCAAATGCATAACACTGACATTAAAATCAAGCTTTGAGCTGATTATTGATCTGATCTCAGTTACCATGTCTACCCAGTAAGAAGAAATGTTAGGATACTCCCAAAAAAATATGAAAATAACCAGCATACATATTACCACACATTCTCCAACATTGACCATGTTTAGGTTTCTTGCTTGACTTAATTTGTATTTTTGTAGTTATAAAGAACCTTAAAATGTTTTTCTAGGTGAATTCCCTCCACATATCCGAGCTTGAGGTGGTGGACTGTGTCTTATTATGTTTAACCATAATTAATCTTCGATTAACTTTATGTTAGCTTCTTTCTCCCACCTTGATTTAACGTACAATGTGTAAAGACCTCTTTCCTATTGTAAAGATGAATAAGTCCTGGAAACCAGTTTTTTGTTGGTATTACCTTTATATGCATCAATGAATATCCTAATCAGACTCATTTCTGTCTCTCCAGTAGTTTTAATATTTCTATCAAAGTAATGTCTCAATTGAAGGTGTCATATGCCACCCAATGTAGTATGCCTGCATTTCTTTCAAGTTTCAGGCTTTTTGAGTTTTTATGCTTAGAGCGACTGCAATCCAGTTAGTCAACTTGTCCAAATGTTTCTTTTGGAGAGTTTTCTCCCAGTATAGTTTGGAGAGGTATGTTTAAGAGATAAGATGAGATATAACTTTATTAATCCCGAAGGAAATTCTTGTGCCAGGTTGCAGAGCAATACAGTACAACAATAGAGAAATCAATTATTTGATTTTGTTCTAAGTCCTTCCATTTTGCATCACATGAAGGATCACACCAACAAACCAGAAAACACAATTGTGCTGCTCTATAATAATCTTCCAGGCAGCGATTTAGGTCTACTTTAATATCAGTTGGGAGTATAATTGTGTTCATAAATGGCAGATCAATCTTTAGGTATTTGTACTCCTAGGTTTTTAATTGTTACCTTTCCATTTAAATTTACACATTCTGTAAAAGTTTTCCTGTGGTTCATAGTTACAGGTAATAGTTTGAGTTTTATGTAAGTTTAATTTACACAAACTTGTGTTAGGGTTGGTAAGGGTCACAATTTTGTCAGCATATAGACAAATCTTATATTGAGTATCTCCAATCAATACACCTGTTATATCTTTGTCCTCTCTAATTGCCTGTTCCAGTGGCTCAACAATAAGAGTGAAAAGTGTGGGACTAAGGGGGCATCCCTGTCGACAACCCCTTTCAAGAAAAACAGTTTTTGATAAACTCCCGTTTATTAAAATTCTGGCTGTAGGAGAGCAATATAGAGACATCCAACTACCTGGTCAAAGCCAAAGCATTTAAGGACCAAATATAGATACTCCCATTGGACAGAATCAAAGCCTTCTTGGCATCAACGCTAATGCCTTTTCTGTTTAAATGTTTATTATATTGTCAATGAGGTGGAGAGCGCGCCTGACATTGTCCTGGGGTTGCCTGTTTTTTACAGGCCTATATCTATTTTTGGGTTGGTTTTTTTTAAGATATAGGTCCATAAGAAGTACATTCTGTCTTGTCTTTAAACATTTTAGGAATTACTGACATTTCTGCTGGTCTCCCCACCTCCAAGAACATACTGTAGTTAAAACATTCCTTGAATGTTGGTATCATTATCTCTCTAAAGGTTTTGTACCATTCCAATGGGTAACCATCGAAACTGGCCTTTTATTTGCTTTCAATCTTGATATAGCTTTGTTCATTTATTCTTCTGTTATCTCCTGGGTTATTATTGTATTCTGCTCTGTTGGTAAATCTGATGGTAAATCTAAAAATGTTAAGAAATTTGATATGACTGCTGACTCAGCTGCCTGGGGTGAGCATATAACTTTGTGCATATAACTTTGTGCATATCTTCCATTTGTGATGCATCTTATTGGTCTGGTGGTCTTTCGATTTATGTATAAATCTCTCAGCCTGTTTGCGTATTCTCCACGCAAGTAGTTTTTTTGATTTAGGGCTATTCTCGTAGAAAATTGTTTCATTAGTTTAGCTCTCTTCTCTATTTGATATGCATATTGGTTATTTAGAGTTTGTTATGTATCCAGAATCTGGATACATGGGGACTACATGTAGGATTATAAATGCACAAATTGTTATAAAGTTAAAAAACAAGAGCTTCCCCGACTCTCTCTGTTGCGTAGAACAGCTTTTGGGCTGATTTCTCTTATATTTGAATCAGATCGGATTTTGCTGGAAAAATTAACGAAGTGATATGTAAGTGTGGATAATTAAAAAATATATATATTTCATTGCTTTTTTAAATGTCTACAAGGTTTAATTATGATTAGAACTAATATTAGTTTCTGATTGTTATTGTCTCAACCTACGGCGCTCAGAATGCTTGATTCTTACATATAGTACATTTAAGACATCGATGTCGTTATACTCCATGTGTTTACTCTCCAGAGACTCTCCAATCAAGTCCTTAATTTGTTGGGGTCGATGGGCTGACCACATTATGAGTTTACTTCTAATAACAGCCTTTGCAGCATCCTACAATATGCTGGGAGACACCGCTCCATTATTATTATTATGTGTCATATAATACTCTCTTTATATGCTTTTGACAATGAGGGTCATTCAGAAGGCTAGTGTTCCCGCAAGGTCTCCTTGGCCTTGTTGTCTGAATATAATGTTAAATATACCCCTGCATGATCCTAACCCTTAATCTCATGACGATCTTTTCTGTCTGGAGAATTTCTTCCCCTCGTGGCCGTTTTATGTAATGCATTGTTATTTTGTTAACTCGACATAATTCCTTAATTGGTTGTCGTGGTCATGTGACCCAGCCAGGTCATAGTTCAGAGGCTCGGATCAGGAAATGTTTGTTACACTACATGCGGTTAGCCTGCAGCTCCAGCCACCTTATTTTTTCTTTCTCCAGGATACAAATGCTTACATTGATGGGGCAGTAAACATTTGGGATACAAAAGAAGAGTTATGAGAAGGGTGATGAAAGGATCTGCTTATCTTTATGGCCCGCAGACCAACACAGTCCCAGCTCAAATAAAAAACAAGCCAAAGAAGAATGTATACCACATAGGAGGAAAGAAACATTAGATAAGGATAAAACAAAACAAAATAGGTGTCATGATCCACATTCCAGCTCTGTGAGTTCCACCTTTACATTCAATTATCCACTCATCAGCCAAATCATCTGTCCCCGTATCGTTTATCCGGTCTATTTAACCCTGTGGTGTTCGGGTCAAATCTGACCGATTTACAACTTTAATCAATCATAAATACCGTAAATCCTCTAATAGTGGCCTGTATTCCATTAAAGGCCGGTCTCTCATAATGGCCGGGGGCGTGGTCAACATGGACAAATAAAGGCCAATCAAAATACAGGCCAGGTCAAAAAACGAAGGAAAAAAACGACGGTTAATACGGTAAACTCCTGGTGCCTGTTATACACTACGGTAATGTAACTACGGTAGTTTGAATGACCTGTGCAGCCTGAATGTCCCACAACACAACGTGTCTACATAACACAGAGCTACCAGAGAAGAGAAAACAAACATGGCGCCGACCAGACGAAAGTTTGAGGTGACTTTTAAAGAGACAGTTACCGTATTACTGTAATGTTTATTCCTACCTCAGGGTTGTTTTATTGTACAGTGGGTGTATTTTCCCTATGTGAGGCTGCGGTGCTGTTTTGTTACCATAATGTTATTTGCAGCTGAATCTTACTGTTTTGTTTGTTTTGTTTTTATGTGCCAATGTGTGCAATGTTTTGCAATAAAAGTCAGGAAATGAAGGGATTATGTCCATGAGAGTTTAATTTTAAGAAATAAAGGCCTGCCTCTAATATAAGCCTGCCTCCAACAAAGGCCTGGTGCTCTTTGCGGCTCAGTAAATAAAGGCCCCGGCCAATATTAGAGGATTTACGGTATTGTGTTTTACATTTGATTGCCTCAAGGCCTTATGATACCCTCCACAGTAGGCATTTGAACATATGCAATTGCTGATCACCACTTTCCTTGAATTTTGAGTGGTTTAGTCAACTTGTGGTGCACCTGTGGTGTTCCCGGTCAAAAATGAAATTGCACTAGATACACTAGATTATGTTCATCCATCAGATAGAAAACATCCCCATACACACCCACACATCCACAACCCACCCGTCCCACACACACACACACACACAGTGAACCACACATTTCAGACTAAACAATAACGCATGTGGTGTGGACGGCGATCGACCCAGCTTGGAATCGGGGGAAATGTTTCAAGAGGAGACTCTTCCTGGCAGAGCTTGGGAAAGCTTTATTGCCTCCTCTAGTTCAACGGCGCCAGCACCTTCCCCGCACACCAGCCTCTGCCAGTCTGGCGAGGAGTCTGCAAGCCCCAGCCGCTGTCCCAGCCGCTGTCTCAGCCGCTCCCCCCCAACAAGGACAGAAAAGGAAGAGATGCAAGCTCTGTGTCCCTAGAGACATTAAAACAAGCCTTACATGCTACAAATGTGATGCCTACGTTTGCAAGGCACACTCCGCCCTGATTGTACAATGACACTCCTGTGCGTGAACACACACACACACACACAGACACACACACACACACACAGAGTTGAATTCATGTTGATGTTCTGATGTTCTGTGAATTTGGTCTCTGTTTTCTCTCTTTTTACAATAAATGTACATTTTGGAGGACATTTTCAGTGTCTATTCTTTGTATATTCACTGCAGTTATTCGTGTTAACCACTAATTTGAGACATTGTTTACAGCTTAAAAAGGTGTTAAATAAAATTTGGTGATGATCTTGCCTGTCCACCTGCCTGCTATTTCCCGGTACCTCCGCCCGGTTGATTACCCCCCGACGCTGACCCTGCTATCACCACGACAACGACTTCCACATCTCCGCTGCCGGTACCGTTGCTCCCGTACGGATTACCTCGCATAAATTAATTTGCCACGCCCATTGGTTTCGCTGCCCGACATCCCCAGTTCAAGTCCCGAGGGACACCACACCCCATATCCCCGTAACATCTGTCTGGTGATTATTTTGGACTATTGTATTTCTTTGGAATCTGCATTTCACCCTAAGGACATAATTAAAGTTATTTTAAAATGTGTGCTTGTGATTGTGCTGCAATTGGGTTCAACACACACTCCACAAAGTTATATGCTCACCCCAGGCAGAATAGCGTCATTTAAAAAGAAAGATCTGCATTTGTGGCTAAGCCTATCCATGCTGACACCCTCAATCCTGTCTCTCTCTGTCTCTTTCTGTCTCTCTCTCACTCTCTCGCTCTCTCTCCCTCTGACCACGACTCAATTAGGATATGAAGCTGATTGGATTGGAGTATAATTGATTCTGTCCGATATGGGGAGGGGCATCAATTTCTGCCACTGTGCAGCAATCGATCAAGCTAAGGTTAATCTAGTGTGCACTTTGTCACACTGTTCATGAAACACTTAATCTCTGCCTGAAATATCCGTCCCCCCCGACACACACACATTTCTTTGCTCAGCTCAATGCACCACGGTGCCGTGGTTACAATAACGAGTTAATGTAACGTTTAGCTCCTATGTGGCTTTATATCAAGACTCATTTGTCTATCATGCAAACAGATGGCGACTTCTTGAGCTCGCATTTGAATGAATTCAAGATCACTTGATCAAAACTTAATGACAATGAATGATGAAAACATTGGACCTCATTCTCGAACGCAGTTAAGAAAAAGTTAAGAAGACATTTCTTCTTAACTCCACTTATGAAGTTCCTGCGACAATTCTGGCATTTCTGAATGGTTTCTTATCTGGAATTGGTTCTTAGCTAAGAACAGGATTTAAGAACGCGGAAAAGCAGTCGTAGCGACCTATTTGGAGTGCGGCCATGTTCTTAAACCGCCAAAGTGTTCTCAGCTGCGCGCCCCCGATGAGGAATGCCACTCATTCTTAAATCTCTTTTGAGGAATGCGTGTGCTCGTACACCTGAATTAGCATACAGACATGCCCCACCAGCTCCTTATAAGGGCAACCACAGGACCGTGTGCACACAGAATCATGCCAAAGCGAACAGTGAAAACCGATGGTGCACCGGCCAAACCAGTCACATGTCACATGCAACATCATACCAGTAAGATGAGCAGTGGAATGTTTCTCCACTGGCTCTTACAATGTACACACTAAGCAAGGTAAAGAAAATACAACCAACAATTAAAAATAACAATAGAGAACAAGACGGCTGAGAGCAGATTCAATTGCACAGTTGAGTTAAATACATGAGGAGGCTACTTGTGGATCTTGATAGGCCCTATCATGGGCGTAGAATTTAGTGGGGACGCTGGGGACATGTCCCCACCAATATCCAGCGATATCCACCCCCCCCCCCTCCCCACCAGAGCCGCGAATTAACGCTGACTCGGAGCCCGACGCGATACAAATGATACAAATATTCTCGTATTTATTATTATTATAATTATTTACATCCGAGGATGTCTGTAGAATTGATGTGAACGCAATCACCAATGATTTCTCACAAATTCAGCCCTTAAGAACACATTTCCCCGCGTTCATGAATCCGGCGGGCAGATTTCTTAAGTTTGTTTCTTACGAAGTTCGTAAGAAGATATTTAAGAAAGTGTTCGAGAATGAGGTCCAATGTATTCATAAGAATCTAGTACTCGTACTGTTATGTGTACATGTGATGGATAGAAGAATGAAGAAGGGGAAATGTTTTTACAGATACTGATGTTATTCCAGGAAAATATGATGTGACTTGCTAGTGCAGTGTTGCATCTCTGCTCTATTCATGCAGACTCTCCTCGTAAGTTTGACAACCAGAGCTCAAATAATGCCTTCTTCTCATTGAAATGTTTTCCCTCCCCACTTTTTTTGCTTGCTTTGAAATTCAAATAGATTGAATTTCTGGAAGATGGGACCAAAATTATTTTATCAGCACCTGATTACTGATACCTTTTTCGTGTCTGTCTCCAATTAGGCTGTCTTCAAACCATGCACCCAGTTTTTTTACCTCAATACTAGGCTATCTTTACATGTTTTTCCAATTCTCCATTCTAAGTCATACTTGTCAGGAATATCCTCCCACTAATACTCGTAAACACCGTATATCACTGTTGATTTGTGGCTGAGAGGAAAACCAGACAACAAATAATACAGCTTAAATGTTGGTGTTTGTTTGAAATGTGATATTTCAAGAGGCTTCCAATTTAATGATGTTCCATTTTTGTCTTATGAATAATCAGTGTTCTGAGTGAACAAGGTCACTTTGAGATGCAGCGCCTGGGCATACAGGCCTATCACTTGTGGTAGACCATTTACCAAATGTTTATATGGCCTTAATAAGATGTCTCTGGATATATGACACACTGTACACTGTTGCTTGAGCATGCAGAACACGAATCGCTTTAACAAGTCGCTTTAACAAATTGAGCCTCTGCTGTTGGGGGGAGGAAGCGTTTTAAGTCATATTGTTTAACTTTCCAATATAATTCCAATGTGTATTTCCTTTACGCTTCGTTCTTTGCTGCATCGTTGGAATTGGATAGGATCAGATTTGAAAAGGAAAAGAAAAACATGATTCCTTTTGCAGAGACTGGTACAATCGAACAAGACAACAGAACATGGGCAGTACCTCCTTGCTATGTTGACGGTGGCGTTTTTGTTTTTGGCGTTTTTGTAGTGTTTGTAGTCAAACACGTTCTGCCAATCGATAGCAAAGTGATGTAATATGCATCATGTATTGTAAACAAATGCCACACATTAGAAATTGGAAAGTTAAACTACATTGTTTCAAAACTCTTTCCCACTGCCCCAGTGGTAGACTCGATGTATTGAGTATGCTACCTCATCCCTTTAATGTGTCCCTTTAATGTAGCCTACCACTTATGTGAAGTGAGAGATGGAGACAATGGACCTCATTCTGGAACATTTTCTTAAGTGTCTTCTTAAATGTCTTCTTACGAACTTCATAAGAACAAACTTAAGAAATCTGCCCACCGGATTCATGAACACGGGGAAATGTGTTCTTAAACCGCCAAAGTGTTCTCAGCTGCGCTCCCCGATGAGGAATGCCACTGATTCTTAAATGGAACGCGCGTGCTCGTACACCTGAATTTGCATACAGACACGCCCCGCCAGCTCCTTATAAGGGCAACCACAGGACCGTGTGCACACAGGTCCGCATGGTCGCGGTACTGGCGCTCCCTCCTCAGCGCACGATCAGCGATAGCTTCCAGCAGCAGTAGATGAGCCATATTGTGTGTGTAGGCCTAGGGTGCAGACATGGCCCTTTAAATAGCTGGATTGATCACTGATTATTGGATGGCATGGTTCAATTTACATAATTGATGTTCAAGTCCACGTGCAAGTTCAAGGTTTTATTTGTCACATGCAACATCATACCAGTAAGATGAGCAGTGGAATGTTTCTCCACTGGCTCTTACAATGTACACACTAAGCAAGGTAAAGAAAATACAACCAACAATTAAAAATAACAATAGAGAACAAGACGGCTGAGAGCAGATTCAATTGCACAGTTGAGTTAAATACATGAGTAGGTTACTTGTGGATCTTGATAGGCCCTATCATGGGCGTAGAATTTAGTGGGGATGCTGGGGACATGTCCCCACCGGGGGGGACGCTGGGGACATGTCCCCACCAATATCCAGTGATATCCATCCCCCCCCCCCCTCATCAGAACCGCAAATTAGCGGAGCACCCCCCCCCCCGCCAGAGACCGGACTCAGAGCCCGACGCACGCCTCACGGTAGCGTAATTGCGCATCCTTGGTCAATATCTGTAAGTCCCCACCAATGTCCTAAAACAAACGTCCGCGCGGCCATACATCCTGCACATTAGTATATCAGTTATATGTATTTTGTATTTTTTTTATAAATTCCTTAATGTACAACTATTTCCGATACCTTGTATATGTAAAAATCTAAATAAGATCATGTTGTAAATATATTGTAGCGGCCAGGGGGGGGCGTGGCCACCATACGGCCGCTAGATGACGTAAGGGGCCCCGAGGGATTATGGGAAGTTGTGTGTGGGTCACGTGTTGTGCCATGCGGTTGAGTTACTGCAGGAGTTCGAGTGTTGCAAGTGTTCTCTGTTCTTCGGTTAATAAAAGGGTTAATTATATTCCGCGTCCGCCTCCTCTCTGCCTGCTCCTCCGCGGTGTTCGTTACATTGGTGTCAGAAGTGGGATTTAAAAAAAATGGAGAGCGAACTCCGCGATATTGAGGACGCTATTCGGGAGATGGAGCGACGGGTGTATTTCCCAGTTACACCAGGTGGCGCCAGCACGCCAGGGCCGCGTGCGACGAGGGAGAAGCAGCTTCGGGGGCCACTCGGTGGCAGCCTACGGGAGGCCGTCCGTCACCCAGTGACCGGGGTGGATACTCCAGCGCCGATGCCTGCCATGCCGAGTTGCAGCCAGGGGATGCTGATAACCTCCCCATTAACAGAACATGACCCACTGGCCAGCTCCCCGCCCGCCCTGGGGTCATACAGAAGCGCGGTAAAGCTCCCACGATATGGCGGAACCACACCATTGGGGCCGTACCTTGCCCAAGTGCGGATGGCGGTGCAGTTTGGCCGGTGGGGGGACGAGGAGGCGGCAGTTCACCTGGCCTTGGCGTTGGAAGGGCCGGCGGCGCAGGTCCTGTTAGACCTCCCCCCAGTGGACCGGGGTAGCTTCACGGCCCTCACCGCCGCGTTGGAGAGACGATTTGGTCAGCGCCTCTCCGCCGAAGGAAACCGGGAGGAGCTGATGAACTGTTATCGGCGGGAGGGGGAGCGTCTGGGAGCACTGGCTGCCGACGTGCGCCTCCACACCCAACGTGGATATCCCCGTTTCAGTCCAGCTGACCAAGAGGACCTCGCCCTCCACGTTTTCCTGCGTGCGTTATCGCCGGAGAGCCTGCGGCAGCATGTGCGGCTTGCTGCCCCCCGGTCGCTGGACGATGCGCTACAGGAGGCGGAGCGAGCAGAGGCCATTTTTATGACCAGAGCCACCCCCCGACGTGGACTCGCTACCTCCCCACGTGTCCGGGTGACAGACCATGAACTGCGAGAGGAGGATGACAACGAGGTCTGTCGGGTGTCACCCCAAACTCCCACAATGCCAGGAAGATCACTGCGGGATCCCACCCGTTGTCATCGCTGCGGTGAGGTTGGTCACCTCGCTCGGGACTGTCTGGCACCCGCACCCAAGCCTCGCTCCTGGCTGCCGTCGGGAAACGGGCGGGGGGCGGACCAGCGAGGGGAACCCTGCTCCCAAACCTAACTCCCCTTCAAGGCCGATGCACCCTGGTAGGCCGCCTGGGCCACACCAAAGGGCTCTTCGTGGACTGTGAGCTAGATGGCCAGGCGTGCCGAGCTCTGGTGGACACCGGGTCCAACATTACCCTCGTCCGCCCGGGGGTCCTGCAGGGCACCAAGGGGGTGCTTGCCGCAGCGTGGACCCCTACTGCAGTCCAGATGAGGACGGTGACGGGGGAGAGGGCCAGCATGGAGGGCACGAAGGCGGTGCACATCCGCATGGGGGACCAGGAGATGGTGCAGGAGGTCTGGCTAGCCCACATCCAGGACCCGTGCATCATCGGCCTGGACCTGTTGGACCGTTGGGGGGCCCGGATCGATGTGTCCCGAGCCAGGCTCACCATTGGCACAGAGACCTTTGTGCTCCACACTGGCCTGGGAGAGGGAGCTCGACAGAACTGCCAGACGGTTGCAGCCCCACCGTCCATGGCAGCCGCCAGGGGGTCCGCGACGGCAACCGCCAGAAGTCGTCGACGCCAGCCACCGGGGAGTCGTCGACGCCAGCCACCGGGGGAGACGGCGACGCCAGCCGCCGGGGGGTCGTCTACGCCAGCCGCCGGGGGGTCGTCTACGCCAGCCGCCGGGGGGTCGTCTACGCCAGCCGCCGGGGGGTCGTCCACGCCAGCCGCCGGGGGGTCGTCCACGCCAGCCGCCGGGGGGTCGTCCACGCCAGCCGCCGGGGGGTCGTCCACGCCAGCCGCCGGGGGGTCGTCCACGCCAGCCGCCGGGGGGTCGTCTACGCCAGCCGCCGGTGAGTCGTCTACGCCAGCCGCCAGGGGGTGGTCTACGCCAGCAGTTGGGCATGCCACCATGCTGCCCGCCTTTTCTCCCTCGACCGAGACCTGTCGGGCTGTCCAGGAGCTGTGGAAACGGAGCTGTGAGGGGCTCGATGATCACCAGCGCCAGGAGCTGAAGAAGCTCCTGGATGACAACGTAGACCTCTATGCTGCCAATGACGAGGATTGCACGCGGACAAGGTTGGTCCAGCATTCCATCGACACCAGATCGTCACCACCCATCCGCCTGCGGCCTCACCGTCTACCCCTTGCTAAGCGGCAGGTGGCGGAGGAGAAGATCCGGGAGATGGCGGCTGCAGGGGTCATCGAGCCATCCGACAGCCCGTGGGCAGCACCGGCCGTCCTGGTGAAGAAGAAAGATGACAGCTGGAGGTTCTGCGTGGACTACCGCCGACTCAACGCTGTCACCACCAAGGACTCCTACCCCCTGCCCCGCATTGACGACGCCCTGGACTACATCACAGGCTCCGGTTGGTTCAGCTCCTTGGACATGCGCAGCGGCTATTGGCAGGTCGAAGTGGCCCCAGAGGCCCGGCCAAAGACTGCATTTACGATTGGGCAGGGGTTGTGGCAGTTCAGGGTCATGCCATTTGGTCTCTGCAACGCACCTGCCACATTCGAGAGACTGATGGAGCGGGTGTTGGCAGCTGTCCCACGTGACCGATGTGTCGTGTACCTGGACGACCTATTGGTGCACGCCAGCAGCTTCGAAGGGGCAATGGCTAACCTGCAAGAGGTTTTCACCGCTATCCGGGGGGCCGGGTTGCGACTCAACCCAAAGAAGTGCCACCTGCTCCGTAGAAAGACCCTGTTCCTGGGACATGTGGTCAGTGCACAGGGGGTGGCCACTGATCCAGCGAAGGTGGCTGCAGTCAGGGAGTGGCCAACACCATCCACCATCGGTGAGCTGCGGAGTTTTCTGGGGTTGGCCTCCTACTACCGTCGATTTGTGCAGGATTTTGCCACCATTGCCAGCCCCCTGCACCGTCTCACCGACAAGGGCCGCATTTTCGCCTGGAATAGCGCGTGCGACGCAGCCTTCAACCAGCTCCGGGCCGCCCTGGTTGCGGCTCCCGTGCTGGCCTATCCAGAGGTCCAGCAGGCCTTCATTGTGGACACCGACGCTAGTAACGTGGGGGTAGGGGCTGTCCTGTCCCAGAGACGAGGGGACAGGGAGCAGGTGGTGGCCTACTACAGCCGGGCCCTGAACCAGGCAGAGAGGAACTACTGCGTGACCAGGCGGGAGCTGCTGGCTATGGTCCGGGCATTGCAGCACTTCCGACCCTACCTGCATGGGAGCAGGTTCCTCCTGCGCACCGACCACGCCTCGCTCACCTGGCTCCTGAACTTCCGGAATCCGGAGGGCCAGGTGGCCCGGTGGCTGGAGGCACTGCAGGAGTATGATTTTGAGGTACAGCACCGGCCGGGGCGTCAGCATGGCAACGCCGATGCTCTTTCCCGGCGTCCTTGTGCGGCGATGGAGTGCCGGTACTGTCAGCGACTGGAGGAGCGGGGCCAGGGGTTGCCGTTGGTGGCAGCTGTTCTAACCGGCAGCGGCGACGGGTGGCTGCCGCTATCCAGTCGGGAGCTGCGGCAACACCAGGCTGCAGATGCTGTGTTGGGACGAGTGCGAGGCTGGCTGGAGGACGGTCGTCAACCATCGTGGACGGAAGTGTCTGCTGCGGGGCCAGAGGTGAAAGCCTACCATGCGCAGTGGGGCAACCTCGAGCTCCACGACGGGGTGGCACACCGACGGTGGCAGGCTCCTGGGCAGGGAACCGACCTTCTCCAATTGCTGGTGCCTCAGTTGCTCCGCCCCCAGGTCCTCCAGTTGGTCCATGGGGCTGCGGGGGCGGGGCATTTTGGGAATTCTAAGACCCTGCACCGTCTCCGTGGGCGGTTCTACTGGCCTGGGTGTCGACAGGACGTGGAGCTGCATGTCCACTGCTGTGACCTCTGCACCGCCAAGAAGGGGCCTACCCAGCGGTCTCACGCCCCCTTGCAGCAGTACTTGGTGGGGGCCCCGATGGAACGTGTGGGGGTGGACATCCTTGGACCTTTCCCCACCACTGACACCGGCAACCGCTACGTGCTCGTGGCCATGGACTACTTCACCAAATGGCCGGAGGCGTACGCGGTGCCGGATCAGACGGCAGCTACCACCGCCGAGAGACTGGTGGAGGAGATGTTCGCTCGGTTCGGGGTCCCTGCAGAGCTCCACAGCGACCAGGGCCGGAACTTTGAGTCCCAGGTGTTTGGCGAGGTGTGCAGGCGACTGGGGGTGAGCAAGACGAGGACCACGCCATTGCACCCCCAGAGTGATGGGTTGGTTGAGCGTTTCAACCGCACCCTGGCAACTCAGTTAGCCATTCTCACCAGCCACCACCAGCGGGACTGGGACCGCCACCTGCCTCTCGTCTTGTGGTCCTACCGGACTGCGGTACAGGAATCCAGCCGCTGTACGCCTGCTGCGCTCATGCTCGGGCGGGAACTCCGAACACCTGTGGACCTGGTGTTCGGCGCCCCGCCCGAGCCGGAGATTGCTGGGGCGCGGAGCTGGACTACTACCGTCGGCTGACGGACCGCCTGAGGGTGGTCCACGAGTACACCCGCCAGGCCCAGGCCAGCTCAGGGGTGCGGCAGAAGCGGGCCTATGACACCCACTGTCGGGGGCAAGCCTTTGCGGTTGGGGACAAGGTGTGGGTGTACTGTCCTACTCGCAGGCAGGCCGATACCGCCGAGTATCAAATGCCACACAAGCAGATTCAGAGACAGCTTCCACAGTCAGGCCATCAGGCTGCTGAACAAGTTCGGCATCATGTCTAAATGCTAGTGCTAAGTGTTGGTGCTAGTGCTGTGCTGGTGTTACTGCTAGTGCTGGTCCTGGTGCTAGTGTTACTGCTAGTGCTGGTGCTGGTGTTAGTGCTAGTCCTGGTGCCAACTGCTGGTGCTAGTGTTGTAATCGACTGTCTGAAGGTATCCATGTGACATCTGGTGAATGTCAGCATACAGCATATAACAATGTATATTTTAGTACATCGATTTATATGTGTATGGATATTTTACTGTATATTTACTGTATTTACTGTATTTTACTTTAGATTTAATTTAATTATTTTTATATAGAATCCTATATATAGTTTTATTTCTATTTTGTAATTTTCTTATATTACTATTCTTATAATTACTGTCGGCTGTCGGGCGTTTTGCACATAAAGTTTTTAACTCATTGCTTTATACTAAACGTGTAAACTGTGAAGTTACAATAAAAATACTTGATACTTGATACTTGATACTCAAAGATGCTCTTAAAAATGCCTGGGTTCAGTGAAGCTGAGGATTCATCACGGCCTCGCAAAGCAACTTCGCATTTGCCACAAAGTTTTAGGCATGTTATTATTCTAGCCAAGAACATACCTGTTCTCTTCTGTTTGCTGATTGTGGAGCTCAATAGCACGTTTGTGAGAGGCATCAATTTGAGCTGCGACATTAGCCCTTCAAGCAAGCCTAATCTAACAGCATTTTCAACATGCGAACCACTGCTTTCGTGTTTGGCCAGTCATTCCGAAAGATGTTTCAAGTCCTTGAATCCTGTTGTAGTCCAAGTAGTGTCCCCCCCAAAGAGCAGGCAAGGAAAGCAGAAGAGTGATTTTTAGCTATACTCGCAGTTTAGCCATGTTTTTCTCTTGAACCACTCTGGATTGAAGGAGCGGTTTTTGTCCTTTCCAGACTGAATGATGTTGAAATCCTGTGGCTGGTGTGGTCCCAAACGTTTAATCTCCAATTTTTGCTCCAATGGCAAGGTACTAAATTTAACTTGTGTTAAATTGTCGACTTGATTCTTTATTGCTGTTAGTAGTGAACTGTGATTACTTCTTTCTAGCTGCATAGCACTCCGATGCTAAACGTCTTGACGTCACCTCGGGTCGCCTGAGCGCCGCCAACGAGAGCAGCCAATAAAAAACAAGTGTCTTGACTTTTGATGTAGTATGTCATTTTGTTATTGGCTCCTCTCAGCATGGGGCCTACCTGATCGTGCCCCACAGCTCATTATTGAAAGCGCGTTGAACATGCGCACACTGTGTTATCAACTGCTCGCTTGGTTAAACAAACGCTGACGGGCTGGCCCCATGCTCACCAAACTAGACTAGGAGAAGTACTGACCTTTACACAACAGGTACGGGAAGATATTTGGATTGTATCGGACAGCTCTACCGTTGTCATATGTAATAAACACGCAACAATGTTAGTTAAAAAGAAAAAGAAAAAATATATATATATGTTACACTGATTTATTGATCATGTCCTGCACTGCTCCACAGCGACATCTGGTGGGGCCAGGCCCCACCGGCCCCTAATGTAGAGACGTCCCTGGTAGCCTGTGATTTTCTAATGTTAATGCATTGCGTCCCTAACGTCACGCCATACGCATATTATTCAGAACGTACAGTCTCGAAGTTGACAAGCATCTGCAGTTAAGCATAGCCTACATGTACTTTTGAAGTTTAGTCGAAAAAGTAATACTTTTGGTGAACGACTGAAGTTATCTACTGTCCTTAGCTAACATTTCGTTCTAACATCGAGTTAGCTGGTCAGAAGCACCAATGGATCGGTTTTTAGTGAGGAGAGAGGGACAGACTACCACACACACGCAGGCGCGCAGGCACATCAGTGGACCACGGATTACTTTCTAGTCAGAATGGTGGTCCCTGGGACAAAACCAGTTGAAAACCCCTGTCCTAAACAACAATACGTCCTTGGGCCCTATGTATATGATGTATATGATGTATATGATGTATATTATGTATATTATGTAGGCCCATATGATATATTTTAGTTGTGGATATTCACATGTTCATTCACAGAATGTAGATGTGTCAATTCTATTCCCCTATGTCTATATCCACGCGATTGAGTTTAGTTCTTATTTATTTATTCACTGCCATTTGCAGTGTTCGTGTCGTGCTTTTATTTATTTTAGGACATCACGATGCCTCGTAGAATCATGACTTTGCATGTGAAACGTAATTGTTAATGATACAAATATTCTCGTATTTATTATTATTATAATTATTTACATCCGAGGATGTCTGTAGAATTGATGTGAACGCAATCACCAATGATTTCTCACAAATTCAGCCCTTAAGAACATGGGCGCACTCCAAATAGGTCGCTACGACTGCTTTTCCGCGTTCTTAAATCCTGTTCTTAGCTAAGAACCAATCCCAGATGAGAAACCATTCAGGAATGCCAGAATTGTCCCAGGAACTTCGTAAGTGGAGTTAAGAAGAAATGTCTTCTTAACTTTTTCTTAACTGCGTTCCAGAATGAGGTCCAATGAGAATGTCCACACAAATGATGAAGCCACACATTACCCAAACCACCTCATGACATAATGCAAGCTGCACAAGCCTTGGTAATTATTCATGGTACAGACTGACACTATTATACACTTGTATGTACGTCTGTCTGTCTTGAGTACTACTGCGCTGTAGCCCACACACAATGGTCAATTAGCTCTCGATGGAAACTAGAAAGAAACACTGACATTGCCAAATGCCGCAGCGTCTGCACATAGCATGCATGCCTGCTTTTAATGTGTTACCACATCTGCCTCTTCTCATTATGTTCCATTCTGTAATGGTGTCATTACCGCTTCTCCCAAAAAAAGAGAGAGAGAGGTCCTATGATTTATTTAAATTATGCATCATGGGTAATGCCTTCTTGTTATTTAAACATGAGAAATTTATGGAAGGGTATGTCTCATAAAGTTCAAAAGCTTTTGTCAATACGCCTCAACTTTGTCAGACAATAAAGGAAAATTGTGATTGTTGTTACAATATGTCAAGGACATCAAAAAGAATCGATGCTGGGTTGTAAAAAAAGACCCAACAACAACAACAATGACAACATAGCTATCCTTTAATATAAACCGATTTTACTGACATACTGCCATGGTCATTAAAACAGGCAGTGAGTGGTCAGCTCTAGGGGCCATGAAGACCACAGTAAGGCTTAACAGAGATTACCAGCATCCCCTTAAAGTGGCGAGCTCCACTCAATCCAAGGTTGTTTCCATGGCACTGAAATCCCAGTTGCCATGCATAACACTCCAGCCCTTTTCATACAGAGACCTTGCAATATCGCTGTGAAGAAGTTCAAATTTTCTGCTGGCTTTGCTTTTTTTACACAGTGCTAAAAAAGCTGCCATGATGCTGTCCGTGTGGTAAATTGATTGCATTTATACAGTGCTTTACAGTTGCCTCACATTCACCCATTCATACACCGTCAGCGGTGCCAACCATGCAAGGTAACAACCAACACGTCAGGGTTAGGTGTTTTGCTCAGGGACACCACAACACTTAGCTAGGTGGAGCCCAGGGATCGAACCAGCAACCTTCCTGTTGGCAGACAACCACTCTACCTCCTGAGCTACTGCCGCCCCCCATGTGTGCCTTTACATAGCATGCCAGGATTCCGAAATCAGAGGAATGATGTGTAACACAATAGAATACACAACAGAACAGTGAATGTTCAAGATCTGAATTTTGCTCGGAGCAGGGCATACAATAACGTATCTTTTGATACTTTAGCTGCAGGTCCTATGTTGAGGCAATATTTCTGTGAATGGATTATTATATATGTCTGTATAGCAGCAGACATAGCCCTGGACTACACAACTGCCAAGACTCTGGCATGTGTGTGTGTGTGTGTGTGTGTGGTGTGTGTGTGTGTGTGTGCTGTTGTACAGTATGTGTATGTGTGTCTACTAGCACACAACATCTCTAATATATTGTCATCTGCAGCATTCCATTCAGATTCCAACAATTACTAGGATCTATTGTGCACATCAAAGAATGTTTGATTTCAAAGTTCAAAGTAAAGTGGTTGTGCCACTACTGTCTTCTCTGCATGATTTTCCAGATTGTCGAGGCCTGATTATTTATATTATGAGCTCTTGAATTAAGTGAATTTGGTTTGGTATTTCAACATTCACAATTAATAAATTGTGTTCTGATTTGTTGATAATTCATTAACTTACCGGATGTAACATCACAATTTACATGCTGATGGGGCAAATTGTCACAAGTACTACTACTATGTCGTCCTCAGACGAGCCCTCCAGCGAGTCCTCCAGTTCCCCCAATCCTCCATGCATCCAGCAAGTTCCTCCGTCAAGTGCACTCTCTATTTAATAGTCTACAACTCTGTACTGAAATAAGATACAAAGTAATGTAATGAATACAAAATATGTGGCCAAGAACTTCTTTCTTTCATTTGGTCGAACATTTATACCATTGTATACTTTGTCTACCATTGTGCCCAGTGCACAATGCACACATGACA
Organism: Coryphaenoides rupestris; assembly: GCA_002895965.2. NCBI lineage: Eukaryota > Metazoa > Chordata > Actinopteri > Gadiformes > Macrouridae > Coryphaenoides > Coryphaenoides rupestris. The sequence continues at coordinate 753,775 of PIJE02000005.1, forward strand.
CGTAATCAAAATGTCACACCTCTGCATGCGGGTTGACCCTTTTTACACAGACACAGAATCGGCTTTGTTACAACCTCCGCTGCTGGCGGAACAAACACGGAACAAATTCTGTGTTTGTACCTTTTATACAGTAGGTGAGGCGGGATAAAGGCATAACATTCCTGGCTTGAACAGGATTGTGTAAACAGGCTATTGATTATGGCAGATGCTGAAATCAATGCTTTTTTTTGTTCGCTCTGTTCCATCCATCCATCATTCTCTTTTTGGAACTCCTGTGGACCACATTGTGAGTGTACATCTTGTGAGTTGAGCTGCCTGGTGTGACCCAGTGCTAGCCAGTGGTCTCTTTGAGAAGGCCAAGCTCCGGAGACTCACCGGCCAGTGAGTCACATGCACATTTGCATGTGCATGCAGCATCTGAATCTATTGGATAACAAGACCTCAAGTGCACGTTTGGTTGGCTGCAGCTTTGTTCGGTTATTGCTTCAATAAATGCGCCAAAAGGCAGTTCTCAGTTCTTCTTATTGGAATTTCATTGGTTTTCAATGTACGATTCTAGCCTCCTGCACTCCTGCCTCTTTCTGTGTTTTTCGATTAGACATTTCTGCATGAATTTCTCCCCTTACTTGTGAGAGCTTGGCGGTAAACACAGGAAAGGAAAAATACACATTGCACAATGGTTCATTATTTAGGCCTGCAACCTGCAACCTGTCATTCAATTTCACTTCTATATAGGTCCATGTGTGAAGATACACAATGGCGCACCATACAGTAGTATGGTATAGTAAATATTGACTATTGTGTGCAATAAACTAAAAGCAATGTCTGACATCAACTTCACCAGTCAAGGGACAGCAATTTTGACAGGTTTAGGGTCAATTGACATGTTTTCTATTGCTGAAATTGGCTAGATTACATGTTCTTAGCGTGGCTTTCATGTTGGTCGCCATCTCACAGCCAGGGTCATGCGGTGACACAAGTCCATGCCATTAATTCACATTTGCTGCTCATCTATCTGTGTTTTATGGTGTCAGTTGGGCACTAACACAAACAGTGCAGCATGTTAACAGGTAGGATTCTGGACTGTTCCTGCACATGTTATTTAATTATTACTTAAACACTTCAGTAAGGTGGTATTTTGCCCATTGATTAATCAAATAAATGTAATTGATGAGAATCTCCGTCAGCTTTGAGCAAAATCAATTGTATACAGCAATGCACAATACGCTCATCTGAATATAGTTTGAATTAAATTTAGGTAGACACAGTTGTTGTTGTTGGATTTGATTGAAATATACCCTTTTGCCATTTAGAAGTTGCCACTCTCGCCACTCCTCTTCTCTCACTAAAACCGATTCCTTCTACCTTGTGCAAACACAGAGCACACATGCAGCCAAACACAGGCTATAGACACAAACACACCACACCATCAAAACACAGAAAAACCACACATTTACATTTAGGGCATTTGGCAGATGCTTTTATCCAAAGCGACTTACAAAGAGTACCTTTGTTGAAGGAGACAGCAATATATCACTGTGGTACATAAGAATAGAGCAAGGCGAATAGAACGAGTTTCATAATTGCTATGTTGCCTGCATAATAGTTGGGATAAGAGCAGATGTGCCATTCTGAGTGCATTACCAACATCTCAGAACATACAATATGCTAAACAATGCAAAGTACTATTAATAACGCCAAGACGTACAAACACGGAAGTCAGTGCAGAGGGAAGGCAGGGGAGGGTTATGCAGAGTCGGGGTGTCCCAGCATCAGCATTGGCTTTCCCTATTGTCGACACACTAAAACTGGAACACAATGGTAAAATTTTGAAGCTGTTGAATGTGTCAACAACAAAGACTATTTCTGCAAAACACAAAGCACAATTGCTTTATGTTCACTCAATTCAAAAGGACATTTTCTAACTCCACGCACAAAATCTCATCATGTAGCATACTTTTCATAATCAAGCTTTGTTTGTTCACATGGATACCACTGGCCTTCAAATGCCAAACTAATTACCATTGGCTTCACTCATGCCACACCTGCTCAAACTCAATTGGCTAAACTTAAATCACCTGCAATATCTACATATCTAAGACGAAGGAGTTGGCGGTGGATTTCCGGAAGCAACCGACAGCATCAGGGGGACTGAGGTGGACATTGTCGAGGAATATAAGTACCTGGGTGTTCACATAGACAATAAAATGGACTGGACTAAAAACACAGAGGCCCTGTACAAGAAAGGTCAGAGTCGCCTGTATTTCCTACAGAGACTCAGATCTTTCAACGTCTGCAAAACCATGCTGCAGATGTTCTATCACTCTGTGGTGGCCAGCGTCATCTTCTATGCTGTTGTGTGCTGGGGCAGCAGGGTGAAGGCAGCCGACACCAACAAACTCAACAAGCTCATCAGGAAAGCAGGTTCTGTCCTGGGAGTGGAATTGGAGTCTTTGGTGGAGGTCTCGGAGAGGAGGATGCTGAGTAAACTACTCAGTATTATGGACAACGCCTCCCATCCCCTGCACGCCACACTGGAGTCATACCAGAGCACCTTCAGCCGTAGACTGAGATTACTGAGGTGCACCACAGAACGCCACAGGAGGTCCTTTCTGCCTGTGGCCATCAAACTCTATAACTCCTCCCCCCTCTGTGGCCATCAAACTCTATAACTCCTCCATATAACTCCCCCTACCTCCCCCTACAAGACACAGCAATATAATGTGTAATATTATCCCTCGACATCATGTGTACTTTCCCCAGCTCTACGTTTTACGTGCAATATTATTATTATTACTTCCAACATCATGTGCAATACTCTATCATGTGCCATATTATTATTATAATTATTATCATGCTATCTATAAATACTATCGATAAACACGACCTCTCATCTCCTCTCATCATCATGTTCAATATTCTTAATGTCATACCAAATTGTTTTCACCGTCGAATATTGTATCTTACCATGCCTTCATACTTGTATATTTTAACTGTAAATTTGTAAATCCGTCAGTTTATTTTTTTTATGATTTTTTTTTATCATTCTGTTTCTTATCATTCTGTTTGTACTGTATCTCTATGTAACCTGGCACAATAATTTCCTTCAGGATAAATAAAGTTCTATTCTATTCTATTCTATTCTATTTATTGTCTGTGTGTTGGAAAACAATGGAGCAACATGCCGCACAGAGCGGTGGAGGAGGAGGAGGAGGTCTACGTATATGAGATGGACGAGGAAGAGGGAACTGAATTAGTTGTAGCTAGAAAATACACTATTTATGGTATATTCTGAGATTTATTGGATTGTATATTGGCCTATTTCGGGAGCAGAATAAAACTAGGACTAAAACTGCAGAAAAAAGAAAGAATTTTTGTTGAATTGCATACACTTAAATAACTTGACGTGATGAGGCCAACATAAAGTACAAGCATAAATAAAGTATTCTGATAGTTGTGTTTTTACACATATTGCACCAGTACCGTCACGATAAATTGTGAAATAAATCCTTAACATGAGGCCTGTGTAAATCATTTTGATTGTCAAAGTCAGTTTTGAGACGGGAGAACATGGCATTGAATGCATGATTAATTTGTGTAGAGATTTGTGTAGTTTTGGCAAAAGGTTAACTGTTGTTGTGCTTTGTATGTAGACTTTTGAGAAATTGAGCTATAGTTTCAGGAAAAGGCGTTTGAAAAATTGAGAAACTGTAAACAAGATTTATTGCTCAGCATAATGGCAGCATACAAGACTAATCCACTTTCATGCCACCCTAGACTCATATGTCAACCCTGTCTTGGTAATGAGCAAAAAACATAATTTAATCTCATCATTAGCCACTCATGGACTTTACATGCTAATACTGCTTTATGATAGCAGCCAAGGCCAACATGTAACACATATATTACAAACGCCCTACCATTCAGCCAAAGCTAATTTCACCTTGATATGCACCCTGTGTGTGTGTGTGTGTGTTTGTGCTTCTGTGCATGTGTATTTGCATGAGTGTCTGTGTGCAATTTCGTGTACATGCAGGGAAGGGGGTTTGCCTTCTTACATACGGTATGTAAATTATTATTATACTACAGTATTTATTGCAACCATTCCAACCACTTTTATTATTTGATTAAAAAACAGCACAAATTCTTCCAATCTTCCTTACTGAACTCCATCCATCCATCAACATGGATACTGAGGTATTTTACATATTTTCAAACAAGCCGAATAGAATAAGCAAATGTTTAGCCGGCGGACTGCAAAAAAATGCTATAACGTTTTAAGCGGCCCTGTGTGCATCTTTACCGGCCCTCTCTGTATTCCTGTCATTCCTAATGCACTGCGCATGCTGCGCATGCTGAAATATATTGATATATTCATCTCATCAACATTTAACAGAACAAAAGTTCTGTTAATGTGGCTTAAAGAATTATAGCAAAACAGATGGCTGATTGGTTGCTCATCATATATGATCATCGTTTACAAAAATGTGTGAGATTTTGACTGATCTACATATATCTCGCCTACATAACTACAACAACTGAAAGACCTTGTAGATGAGACCCGTTGCGAATAAATAAAATAAAAAGAAATACAAAACAGAGAAACGAAATGACGGGGCAAGTAATCAGAGTGATTATGCAGCATTTACCATTAATAATCTTGCCGGTAAAAAAAACTGACAGATTCAAACCTCAACCTCATATACCCTATAGAAGATGCACTTATGCTCCATTCTTTCACTAAAACATGCATTTAGAGATTTCAATAGAGGTTTAGAGGTTTTAATTATGGAGTTACACCTTTGAATCCAGTTGTAAAATAGTGTAGCAAATGGCAGTTTGAAGATGATGGAGATTATGATAAGTGTCTCCATATGTATTTGGTGCGTTCTTTCATATAGCCCTACATGCATGTTTTGGAGATGTTAGTTTTGAGGCTGTTTTGCTGTTTGTTAACTAAAAGTAGGCTCTCATTCTTTTCGGGAAACTGTAGTGTAGAAAGCTGTTGCAATACAACTGCACACCAGCATGTTATCAAAAGCAACCTATATTCACGTAATGCAGTGCAAATCGACCTTGGTGGGAATACAAGGTTGTGGCAAACGGGGGGGTTAATGAATGAATATAACAGGTCAGGTGAAGAGCACGAGTCCTGCTGTGCAATCTCAACAAATGTTTGCAGGATCTTTAAACCACGTATTTTGTTCTCTCATACTATGGAATCTGCGTGTCTTTGGGAACTTTCAGGCTACATTGAAGCTCTGCCATAGAGAAGCTCTGCCATAGAGTCTGACTTGGACCAATGAGTGGATCTGAAAACTACTGAATACTGACAGAGTTTTGCTTTTGTGTGTTTTTTATTCATCTAATTTTATGTATTTATCTTGGTACTGGTGTTACTGTGTTCTCGGTGTGAAAATCAAATCGGTGCAACAATAACTGTCTATGTAAAGCAACTTGGTTGCTGGTTCTTTAGTTAGTTGCAATCTGCAACCTCACCACTCAATGTTATCAAATTCTGCACACTGTACCTTTAAGATCAGCTGTTCACAATCACTGTAGGTGCACTAAAACAACACAAATTGACCACGTCGATAGAAAGCCAACAAACCATATTACATATGCTGAACCCACAGAAGAAATCGACTTTTACAAATGATAGGAAATATTTAGAGCAGTTTGTAAAATTAAAGAATAGCTTCAGTACTACAAGACTAAGGTATCTCTCTCCCTCCATTACCCCCCCTCTCTTTGACCACATCTCTTTCTCTCTCTCATATCACTTATAACACCAGTACAGCCATTGGGAAGCACACGTTCCCGCCACATTTCCATAATCTGCACCACTGTAGCATGATCCTTCTCTCTTGCCCTATAGCTATTAAAGCAACATCCCTGCCGATCGCATTGGGCAGGCTTTTTTGAGCCTCCCAGGGCACAAACAATGAGGCCCTTTAATGTTCCCCAGCTGTGTGGCAGGATAAGAGATGCAGCCGTTGGCAAATACTTCACACTCTATGTTACTGATCTGGAATTGTGTGGTTAATGTTGTGTTGAATGGAGGCATAATATGTTAATGGTATAATTACGATGTTGTGTAGTGTTTTTTTCCACGGGGTGAATAATATTCAAGAGATAGGATGGCATAAGGCATATAATAGGGAATGCTAGGTTAGAGTAGGGCAGGGGGATATGGTAGAGTAGGGTCTATGGCAGGGGTATAGGTAGGTAGAACAATCAACATATTATTGTAATAGCAATATGGTCAAGTGCAAAATCCAAATCGCAGGAGCTGCAATTTTTTAATCATGGTAAAGTGTGTGAATATAGAAAAGCATTCAAACATGATGTTCAGTAGTGCTGCAGAGATGGCCTGGCCTACAAAACATGTTTGTTTGAGACAGACCCCAACAAACGTTACATCATGATAAGGCTTTTCATTGAAAATGTACATTGTGATGCCAAAATGTCAATCCCACGAATTGTGAATCATGTCACAATTACACTGTCTGTCTGAATAATCACAATATAATTTTTTTTAACCATATCCAAAATCCAACATTTCTAAAGCTACCCATTGCACCTTTAACAACATTTCGAAATGAATGGGTCGTGTTGTGTTTAGCAACCCAAGGATATGGCTTTGTAAGGTTTGAAAAACTGCACACCACAAAGTGCAGAAATCCTAACCCTGTCAGCAAATGTGATTATTCGTATTCCCATGAATCAAGGGCCTGGATATATACAGTATATAAACAGTATATACAGTATGTATATGTAGGCCTATATATTATTATTTTTTTTTTATTATTATATTTATCCAAAGCAACTTACAATAAGTACATTTGGAGAAAAGAGACGGCAATATATCGCTGTGGTGAATTGAATAGGATTCAAGCATTCGAAATTGCTAGTTAGCCTGCATAATAGCTGGGATAAGAGCAGAGGTGCCATTCTGAGTGCATTACCAACATCTAAGAATGTACAATATGCTAAACAATGCTACGTACTATTAATAATGCCAAGACATACAAACATGTAAGTTAGTGCTAGGGTTAGGTGAGGGAAGGTGGGGGGGGGTTATGCAGAGCCCAGGTGAACTCTGAATAGGTGGGTCTTGGGTCTCTTTGTGGAAGCTGGTGAGCGACTCTGCCACCCTGATGTCAGCCGGTAGCTCACTCACCACTGCGGTGCCAAAACAGAGCTGATAGTTGGCACAGCGATGTTTGCCTGTTCTTAGTCTAGGTGGTACCAGACGTCCACCCGAAGGTTTAGAGTGGAGCACTTGAGCTGGGGCATGGGGTCTGACGAATGTTTGGAGGTAGGTATGGGCAGTTTTACTGACAGCCTTGTAGGCCAGTACCAGTGTCTTGAATCTAATGCGAGGCATTACCGGGAGCCAGTGGAGGTCGTGGAAGAGTGGGCTTATATGGGAGAATTTCGGTAAGTTGAACACCAGGTGTGCTGCTGCGTTCTGGATGCGTTGTAAGGTTTTAATTGCAGCTAGGAGTCCAGCCAGGAGAGAGTTGCAGTGGTCGAGGCGAGTGATGACGAGCGCTTAGACCGAGATCTGTGCTGCTTCACGTGTGAACATGGTCCATTCCATGTGACCTGATAGGTGCTATCTGTCAGGTAGGACGTGAAACAGGATAACGTGGATCCCACAATGCTAAGGCAGGAGGATCTGGTGGTTCACTGTGTTGAATGCAGCAGACAAGTCAAGAAGGATGAGCACAGATGAGAGGGACGAGCAAAACACAAATACACATGGTCGTTGTGATGACGATACCTTTCCATGATGTTTTCCAAATGATAGATATATGGATATATATTCTCAGATCCTAATAGATTTCCATCCATTTATGTGTCTGTGATGTGTTGTGTGATGTGTTTCCCTGATTAAATGTTGCTTTAAATCCAAATAAGAGCAATGTTAGGATGGGATTTTTTGTGGCCCTCCGCACTAAGATGTGACAGTCTAAAAGCAGTGAGGTGAATCTCTTCAAAAGAATAGCAGAGTGACGGTTGAATAATTAATGGCAACTTGGCCTCGCTGTGGCTTCATTTCAACTTAAAGCCTGTTTTAATTCCCCAACATTATTCCGGCTCGATGGAAAAGATTCTGTTTCTCCGTCTCTTATCTGCTATTCAGTGAGGTAACTGGTAACTGAAATACAATACCATGAGACATCGCTCAAGGGAACAGCATTTGCCATGCCAAATACAAAACACAGGATATAGTAGTGTAGCTTGACTTTAATTTGTGGTATTTTTCACCATTGTAGAATACAAACATACAGTACTTTTCAGTGGCGATACAGTCCATCATATTAAAACGTACTCTGGGATGGAGATGGGAGAGGTGTAAAGGTGGTGTGTAGAATCTTGGTGGAGGAGATGAGTTTGGCATCAAGCTGGGAGACACCAATGAGGAATCCATTGTGCACGGTGCCCTTGACACCAGTCTGGATGACCTGATGGCTTGTGGGAGGCTCTGTCTCACACACACACACACACACACACACACACACACACACACACACACACACACCAGGTGAAGGTGACTGGAGTGTCAAACTGCATAACAGAAGGAGCAACAGACTGAAAAATAGTAAGAATGTATCATATATCTACCTATATCTAGACATAACTATAGATAGATATATAGATATTGTGGCACACTCCTGTGTATTATTGAGTGTGTCCACGACTGAAGATGAACAATCACCAATCCCTCACCAATATTCAATGTAAACAGAGTCTTTATTAACCATAAAGGGGGAAGGGAAGTGCAGGGTTATTATTGTGCCAAGTCCGTAATCCAGGAGCGTAGTCGTAGTTCATCAAGAGGGGTTATCACACCGGGAAGTGGTCTCAGGGGGTCCAGGGCAAGGCAGGCGGGAGGGTCGTCAGGCAGGCAAGGGTCGGTACACAACACGGGTTCTTGGACAGTCAGAACGTCAAGGCACACAGCCACTTCTTGTAGTCTCGGTGGATCTGTTTTGACGGTAAGCAAATTGCCATGGGTCCAGCGTGGCAGGCAACATGGAACAAATGAAGTCCTTGACCAGCCTCTCGAAGCATTTGCTGGCAATCGAGGTGAGGGCTACAGGTCTCCAGTCATTCGGGCAGGTTACCTTGGGGTGTTTAGGGACAGGCACGATGATGGACATCTTGAAGACCTCGGGAACAACAGCCTGGGACAGGGACAGGTTGAAGATGTCTGCGAAGACTCCTGCCAGCTGGTCTGCGCATGCTCTGAGGACGCGCCCCGGGATGTGGTCTGGGCCCGCCGCCTTCCGGATGTCCACCCGCTTGAAGGCTCTGCGCACGTCAGCCTCTGAGATGTTCAGCAGGCTGGCCTCCTCAGGCAGCGCTGACTTCGGCGGGCTGCCGTTCACGTCGAACCGGGCGAAGTAGGTGTTTAGTTCGCCAGGGAGGGAGGTAGAGGAGTTCTCTACACCGCTGGTTCTCCCTCTGAAGTCCGTGATTGTCTGTAGCCCCTTCCACACACCCCTCACGTCATGGCTCTTGAATTTGTCCTCCACCCTGTTCTTATACTCCCGCTTGGCAGAGCCGATGGTCTTGCGGAGGTCGTAGCGGGCTCTCGTATATTCCACCATATTCCCGGAGTCAAAGGCGGCGTTACGCGTGCGGAGTGCGGCGCGAACATCGCCATTAATCCATGGTTTCTGGTTGGGATAAATCCGAACCGACTTAGTAGGAACAACATCATCTATGCATTTCTTGATGAACCCGGTGACTGAGGACGCGTACTCACTGATGTTATTGTCCGACGCGACCCGGAACATATTCCAATCCGCATCACCGAAGCAATCCTGCAGCATAGACTCCGATTGGTCCGACCAGCATTGGACCTCCTTCACAGCGATTGGTTGCTGCTTCAGTCTCTGCCTGTAGGCGGGGAGTAGTTGGATCGAGCGGTGATCTGATTTGCCGGTGGGCGGAGGAGGGACTTGTAGCCGTCCCGGAAGGGGGTGTAGCAGTGATCCAGGATTCGTTCGCCCCGTGTGTTGCTTGTGATGTGTTGGTAGAACTTTGGGAGAACTTTCTTCAGGTTCGCCTTATTGAAGTCCCCCGCCACGATGAAAGCAGCCTCCGGGTGAGCCGACTCCTGTTCGCTGACAGCCCCATAAAGCTCCTTCAGCGCTATGTCCGTGTTGGCTTGAGGGGGAATGTACACAGCAGTCACGGTTACTGCTGTAAACTCCCGCGGTAGCCAGAATGGTCGGCACATAAGCATCAGGTACTCCAGGTCCGGGGAACAGAAAGACTTGAGGGTCTGCACATGACTTTGGTTGCACCAAGATCTATTTATCATGAGACATACCCCCCCTCCACGATCTTTACCGGAGAGAGCCTTTGTTCTGTCCGCGCGGTGGATGGAAAATCCTGTCGGCTCAATGGCTGAGTCGGCAACCCCCTCCGACATCCATGTCTCCGTCAGGCAGATGATGCAGTTCTCCTTTGTTTCCCGGTGGAATTGGATACGAGCCTGTAGCTCGCATAACTTATTGTCCAGAGACTGTACATTAGCCAGCAGAATGGTGGGTAGTGGAGGACGATTGGCACGACGTCTCAGCCTGACCAGCACGCCGGCTCGCTTCCCTCTCCGTCGGCGACGCCTGCGGCTGATCGCGCCTAAAATGGACGGAGATAATCCAGCCGCGACTCCGGGCGGTACGTCCGAGTCGAAAGACTTGAAAAACTCCGGTAGGCGGCGAGCGACTGTCGTTCTAATCTCCAGAAGTGTACAACTGTCGTAAGTGAACTTGCTGCTAACTTCTTGTGCAAAGATAGTCACAATTAAAAGAATAAATAACAAAAAACCTCGTCGGCATACGAGAGCTCGCAACACAGCAGCCATCACGTACGGCGCCATTTTAATGTGTGTGTGTGTGTGTGTGTGTGTGTGGGTGGGTGTGAGTCTGTGTGTGTGTGTGTGTGTCTGTGTGTGTCTGTGTGGGTGTGTGTGTGTGCGTGTGGGTTATGCCCCATGGCCTGAGTTGCTCTGCCATATTAGTGGCAAAGTTTCAAACAGCTGGCTGTATGTTGTCAACACTCAAATCTCAAATACCTCCTTCCATTGTTCTATTATCTGTGTAGCAGATACGCCTGCCACAATGCCACATGCTGTGGCTTATTTGGGGCTCCTCCAAGTAGTGTTAGTTTTGGTAGCTATTTTAGATTTAGTCTTAGTCTTATCTTTTGACGAAAATGCTTTTTAGTTTTAGTCACATTTTTGTAATTTTTATCCTAGTTTTAGTCGACGACAACTCAAAACACTTTGGTCCAGTTATAGACAACGAAAAGTCATTACATTTTAGTAAACTTTTCATCATTACTTTTCATCAAAATATTTTCTCTCTTTGAACTAATTCAATTTGGCAAATACAGGTATCGGAATTTGGAATCAAGGTGACATAATTTCATCATTTTACTCTCTTCACACTTTTACTTCATAAAAGTAATATCTGGATTCCTTACCTTAGATGTATATTTCTAGCCTAGAATCTTCTATTGATGCAATACTATACAAAAAAACATTTCTTTGGCCATTATTGTTATGTTTATTTTCTGAAACTTCATATAAAAGTACAATGAAGTGAACACACATATGCCCAAAACAGAGCCATGAATGTTGAACACATATGCCCGACTTGACCTTGTCTGCCAGTGCATTTGGAGAAAATGCATATTATGTATGTATCTATTTACAAATATAATGAGGGAAAATCTTTTAAAAGGTTATACATATTTGGAAATTGAATGAAACAAACATGGCACTTGAAGTCTTGGAAAACAAAATTACAGAGTTGAGACTTGACTTGAATTTAGTTCAGTGACTTGGTCCTTATTAGTCCATTGTAGACCAAAATGAATGTCCAGAAGTGTATCTCGCTTTTATGTTGTTAGTGCACAAATGCATTGTCACTGACAACATACAAGCGAGATATACTTCTGGACATTAACTTTGTTCTACAACAAAGGTTCTGGGATACATTTTACATTGATCCCAAGTGGCCAGCGGAGATAGTATGAGCGAGCCGCAACAACAAGTGCGGTGACGCGTCTCCAGGGAAACGAAGAAGGAAACACTGCGGGAAACGAAGCAGGGTTCGGAACAGACTGAGAGTCCAGGCCCACCGTCCACCTTTGCCCAGCATCCTTCTAGCTAATGTCCAGTCTCTGGAAAGGCGAGGATTTTATTCCAATGGGACATAAGAGACTGTAATATTTTTTGTCTAACGAAAACATGGCTGACCCCCTTGTGCCAGAGCAAGTTATTTGCCAGACCGAGTCCTTCTCTGTTTTCTGAGCAGACAGAATGGAAGATTCATATCAATCCCAGGGTGGAGGGGTTCACTTCATGACCAACAACAAGTGGTGCAACCCTAAGGATATTAAGACTTTCTCGCTCTTGCTCGCCGGACCTGGAGCATTTGACGATCGGCCCTACATGATGTGCTAGTCTGCACCAGACCCAACATCCTGATGCGGCTGTGGTGGTGGCGGGGGAACTTTAATAGGGCCAATCTAAAGAATGTAATGTACTCAACACCAGCGCTTGTCTGATGTCACACATTATATTTGTATTTCCCCTCTTTTTTGCAAATTATTGGTGCCATTTTTTATTTTGTTTTTTAAACTGTTTTAATGAAAGATTAGTAGATCATAGGATTATCATAGCAGGAATGATAATTGTCTTTGGGGTCTGTGTCTGAAAGAGTCACAAGAAAGGGAAAGAGACACCGTCTCTGTTATGAATCTGAAGGGCAGTCCCAAATCCACAACACCAACAACGCCGAATCAGATAACGGGATTTATGAACGAATTAACTGTCAGAGGATCAGCGATAGTTGGGCAAAGTGCTTGTCAGCTAGACGAACAATGGGTTCGGCAACAGGCAGTGCGGTCAGACAGGACGTGGTTCGGCAATAAGTAAAGCAGGCAGGTGAGGGTGAAGCAATGCATAGATAATTAGGCAGGCGAGGGCCATAAAGAGAGACAGGGAAAAACCTAAACAATGGCAAGAAAACAGGATCACTGGGTGTGAACAAAGGAACACGACGAGATAACTAAACAACAAAAACTGGATAAATACTAGAAATGCTGGAAACATGACTGATCACCACTGAGTGAAGGCAGCGATCTGGCGATGAGTAGATGATCTTGATGAATCACAAGGGAGTAAACTAGGTCAGGGGGGAGGAGCTGGAGTTTGGGAATTAACAGCAACAGCATGTAAGGAAGGGAGGCGACGAGTGGTGGGTGTGACCAATGAGGTAGAAGGGACAAATGTAACCCACTCTCTCTCTATCTCTCTTTTGCTCTTTCTCTCTCTGTCTCTCTCCATGTATTCTGGTTTGTCCGCAGGTCTCTCTCTCTCTCTCTCACTCTCTCTTTTTCCTTTGAAATAACCTCGAGAGCTAATGAGCTCCTTAGTTTTGGAGACTATCGAGAGCTATCTGTCTTGACCGCAGAGATCTTTAATTGAATAATAAATGAGTAAATACTATCCGGAGCTCATCTCAGGGAGACTGGGAGAAGATGCACTCTCTGTCTCACACACATGCACACACACACACACGAACACACACAGTGTCTTCATTGTTATCCAATTTTATCCTCCTACTTAAAAAAACCTTGTGTGCGCGAACTGGAGATCTTCTGGGAACGCAGTATCAATATTACTCTATCGGCTTCTGCGGAGCGAATTACGGGGAGCCTTAAACAACAGCTTGAAAAGGATTTTGCTGATATAATGATTTGTGCTGGAATCCCAGCTCCCCAAACTGCATATTGTTGTCAGGAGCTGAAAATGAATTCATTTGGCACAATTTACTGCATTGCATGGCGCACAACGGCGACAGGATGACAGGATGAGGAAGGGCTTATGTTAGTTTTCCATAGAAACAATTCGAAATCTGTGAAGTAACCAGGGGCGGCTAATCAATACGGGGTGCCGCCCCACCGGCCATATTTAGAAGAAAGACATTTTATATAAGTCTTCTCATGACACATGACATAAATGATAATGCAAAATAATGATGAGATGAACTTGTTTACTTGTACAATGCACCAGCATGGTAGTCTGCATTCATGGAAAATTGGTTCCAAATAGTTTTTCGTTTATTTTTGGTTGAATACAATAAGTACTGGTTGAGGGGCGGCGGCCAAATGAGTGTGTATGGGAGTAAGTCACTTTTGGCAAGCACGTATCAGCGAATCTGTATTGTTTTCATTTTCACGTTCTGATGTGATTGGACAATTATGGGGGCAAAGGGTTATGGGTGGGAAATTAATGTGTGTTATTAAGTGTTATTAACAGTTAGAGGTCTGTATTGTGTGTTGTGTTGCTTGTGTGGAGGTGACTTAAGACTACGCAGACTTACTGACCAACATGATGACAAGACCATGACCCAGACCGCCCGAGCCAGCCATGGCATAGGAGAGAAAGTTACTTGGAAACCATCGTGTGGGTCAGTGAGGAACATTTTTTTGCGGCCCCCCCAAATTTTTGTATCATCAGCCACCACTGGTAGTAACTGAGATGCTATGAATGAATATGAGCTGGTTAGCCTTCTTCCTGTCTCAATTTGGTCTCATTGACCTTGTTCCATACAGATTAAACCAAATCCTCAGAAGTCTCCATTTCGTTTATTTAAAATAATTGATAGCTGATTTAGCTTTTAAGGCTTGCTTATGCATGGAATTCTTTCACAGAGGCCTGGACATAGACAGGAATTCAAACCAGCAACGTTTGGAAGTAGACGCTGTGATCTAACCCACCCTACTGCAGCTCTTCAAAAAAATAGCAATTCATTGTTTAAACCTGTGCTTCACATTCATTGATGTGTGCACCAAACGGACACCCAGTTCGTTTTGTGTGTTTTCTTATTTATGTATGTGTAAGTGGACCCCGGAGGCTTAGGGTTAAGATTAAAATGGCTTAAAAATGTTTTGTAAAGGTCAATCTCAAGAACTGCTACCATTCCCACCAGCACTCATCATGTCCTGTAGGGATCAGGGGGTGAGGTTTACCCTGGCTCGACATCAGCTGTACCACGGTCGGTTGCTTTTACTGAACAGCTGTGGTGGAGTGCCTACAATTTGAGGTTGTGTATCCATTGAATTATTATTCACTGTGGGTGAACTTAAAGTTTCTAACTTTCTACTTATTTATATATCTATACAGTATCTAACAATCCATCTATCCATCTGTATTTCTTTCCAATACTGTGTTTGAGTGCTTAGGCTGACTTGAATAATGCCCAAGAGGGATTTGAAACTGCACCTCTCGATGTGTTCAGAGAGATCATTAGAACATGTTTTCCACACCATCTTCCCAAAAAGCCTTGTCATGCATGGGTGTAAAACCAGAGCTGCCTTCAGAGAGAGAGAATCAAAGTTAATCTCTACCTATTTCTCTCTCTCGCTCTCTCTCTCTCTCGCCCCTATTCACACTTTAAGCATGTGAGCCCTGTAAACCAAACCAGTGACCAGTGTGGAGCCTGATAACAACCTGAAGAGGAAAGAAGGTGCACACACACTAGCAATCATTTGGGGTGAATTTTTGACTTTGCGGGGCTCACCTTCAAGATTCAAGATTCAATAACTTTATTTATCACATACACATACAGGATATGCAGTGAAATTAAAAGTGGCGAAGCTCAGTGGAATGTGCAAAAGAATGCGAAATACAACTTGTATTGGAGGGATCAGAACCAGAACATCTAGAATATTTACAATATTTACAGTAAAAAACCAGCAGGGATGAGAAATATGAAAAATAAAAAAGTATAAAATATGACAGAAAATATAGAATGAAAAGAATATAGAATAAGGTGAGTATGTCTGCATGTATGTATGTATGTCATAAGTCATAAGCATGTGTCATATGTCATAAGCATGTTTGCATGTGTGCACTGGTGAGGTCAGAGTTCACAGTCCTGATGGCCTGCAGAAAGAAACTCAGTTTTAGTCTTGGTCACTTGCATGACCGTAGCAGTTGGAACAGTTTGTTGTTGGGGTGGTGATGATCCTTCATGGTCCTGCAGGCTCTGGTTCGACAACTCCTGGGGGGGTGTGGAGTGTAGTGCCATTAGTGTGTTCAGCCGAAAGCACTACCCTCTGCAGAGCCCTCCTGTGCTGAGGGGAGCTGTTGCCCAACCAGGCAATGATGCTTCCTCTCAGGATGCTCTCCACTGCAGCAGTGTAGAAGGTCAATGTGTGAAGTCCAAGTCAGATCCTCTGAGAGGTGGACCCCCAGGTACCTGAAGCTGCTCACCCTCTCTACAGCAGTCCCATTAATTCCCAGTGGTGTGTAAGTCCTATGATGTTGTTGTGTCCTCCTAAAGTCCACACTCCACTCCTTAGTTTTGGAGACATTCAGCATGAGGATGTTGTCTTGGCACCAGAGTGACAGGTTAGCAACTTCCTCGAGATAGGCCTTCTCATTGTTACCGGAGATCAGGCCCACCACCACTGTGTCATCCGCAAACTTGGCGATGGTTTTGGAGCTGGACCTGGCCATACAGTCATGTGTGTACAGTAGGGGGGTTAGGACACAACCCTGAGGGCATCCTGTATTCAGGGCGAGGGGTCTGGATGTGTGTCTGCCCACCCTGATGACCTGGGGCATGGCAGTTAGGAAGTTCAGGATCCCAGCGCACTGTTCAAGCCCAGCTCAATCAGCTTGCCAGCCAGTCTGCTGGGAACTATTGTGTTGAAAGCAGAGATAAGCCAATAAACAACATTCTCACATAGCCCCCTTTCCAACTGTCAAGATGAGAGAGGGATTGTGTATTACCTGGGAGACAGCATCGTCTGGGGATATGTAGAATAGAATAGAATATAATAGCATGTTTGGCCGGTAGGCAAACTGCAGCAGGTCCATGGACGGAGGTAAGAAGGTGCAAATGTAGTCCTTGATCAGCCTCTCAAAACATTTAATGACCACCAAGGTGAGGGCCACCGGTCTGTAGCCATCCAGGCATGCTGGCATTGTTGTTTTTTTGTCAACATCTTCTTTTGCACAAATGTATCGGCACTAACAACATACAGGCGAGATACACTACTGGACATGAAATTTGGTCTACAACAAAGGTTCTGGGATACTTTTTACATCAATCCAGAGTGGCTGTCGGAGATCGTTCGGTCAAGCCACAACAACAACAACAGTTGTGACGAACCTCCAAGGAACCATACGAAATGGAGCGGGGTTCAGCACAGACTGAGAGTCCAGGCCCACCATCCACCTCTGCCCATCATCCTTCTAGCTAATGTCCATTATCTGGAAAATAAGTTAGATGATATTAAGGTAAGAATTCGATTGCAATGGGACATAAGGGACTGTAATAATTTTTGTCTGACGGAAGAATGGCTGACCCCGTTGGTGCTGGATTGAGTCATTTGTACGACCGAGTCCTCTGTTTTCCAAGTGGACAGGACTGAAGAGTCAGGTAAATCCAAGGGTGGAGGGGTTTACTTCATGACCAACAACAAGTGGTGCAACCCCAAACGACACTTTCTTGCTCCTGATCTCCAAACCTGGAACATCTGATGATCTTTTGCCGTCCATTCTATCTTGCCTGAGAGTTCAGCACAGTCGATACTCATTACAGCCATCTACATCCCACCACTAGCAGACACCGATGTGGCACTATCGGACCTACATCCTGACGCGGCTGTGGTGGTGGTGGGGGGTTTAATAGGGCCAATCTAAAGAAAGACATGCCGAACAGCATATTATGTATGCTAATAGGGGAGAAAGAACTTTGGACCACTTTTACATGCCTTTCAAGAGAGTCTACAAGGCTGCCTATCTTCCCCCGTTCGACAAGTCAGACCATGCGGCCATTTTCCTGCTGCCGGAGTATAAACAAAGGATAGTACGGGAGGCGGTAGTGATGAGGGACGAGAGCGGTGGTCTGACCAAATTGATGACTATATCCATTCCAAATCAAAAACCGTGGGTCGATGGACCCACGGCAACATCGATGAATACAAAGCAGCGTCCTACGGACTACGGCGAGCAGTGAAGGACGCAAAGAGGAGGTAGAGAGACAGAGTGGAGGCACAGATGGAGCATCGCGACACCAGATGCCAATAGCAAGGGCTACAGAGGGCAGAACCCCCTCAACTGTGAGTGCCGACGCATCCCTAGCAGGCGATCTGAACTCATTCTATGCACGGTTCAAAGTGAGCAACAACACCGCTAGTGGGACTGTAGCTGAAGTGAGTTCCATTGCTGGGTACGAGCACACTCTCTCTGTGACCAAGCACCCTCTGATGGGGGTGAACACCAGAAAAATATCTGGACGAGTACTGAAGACCCAAAATGAGCAGGTACCAAGCGAGCCGAGGCGAGCGGAGTCGAGCCGTGCAGTGGAAAAGCAGGATAAGCAACATAGTCGAATGTAGCGTTAATGCCAAAAATGTTGGCCTGGCTCCAAAAGGGACAGATTCCAAAAGGGATCAGAACATACTGGAAATGGAGAGTAAATACATTTGTTGTGAACATCACCGATATCTCCTCGTATCTTTTATTCACTGTCAAAATGTAGAATGTAATACTTAATGATTTCTTGATCCCAACCAATATACAACCAATATGTGAGTACCAGCACTGAGTTTCCCCCACTTCAATCACTGGTTATGAGAACAAACAAATAATAATGAATCCAGCAGTTGAGAACTCTGCGTGCATGGCGACACATCAGATCGAGACACCAGGCTTCAACGTCATCTTGACCTTGGGTATTTCTTCTGCCGTCTGTTTCATCTCGTGCTGGTGGGGGCTTGCGTCGATTTCCCTGCCGTTGTCATTATGCGACCAACAGGGGCGTAACCCTTAATTTGCATCAGGTTAAAGGTACTATATGTAAGAATCAGTGCATTCTGAGCTCCGTGGGTTGAGGCAATAACAATCCGAAACTACATTTACATTTACAGTACATTTAGGACATTTGGCAGACACTTTTATCCAAAGCGACTTACAAAGAGGAAAAACTAATGTTAGTGTCATAATTAAACCTTGTACACATTTAAAAAAGCTATGAAATATATAACATTTTTAATTATCCACGCTTACATGTCACTTTGTTCCTTTTTCCCGCGAAATCCGACCCAATTCAAATATAAGAGAAATCAGCCCAAAAGCTGTTCTACACAAAAGAGAGTTGGGGAAGCTCTCATTTTGTAACTTCAACCACAACCTGCTCACAAACTGGTAATTTAAAGCGATTTGTGCATGTAAAATCCTACATGTAGTCCCTGAACGGATTAATTATTTAATAATAATTAATAATTATTATTATAGGACCTTTAACTGATGTGGTGTAAATCTGTTGACTGATAAGAAACAACTCCGTCACCAGTGGATTTTAGACCAGTATAGTAGACAACATTTATTAAGTATCGATACATGTTAGGGTGTGTGGAGGTAAGACCCAGGCGCACAGCAATGGAGGAGGCGTAAGTTCAGGTTCAAGCACAGAGGGCAGTTGTTATGCGCAGTTTCAAGCGGTCATCTATTGTGGCTGGAGTTCAGGTTCAGGTTCTGGATTGTCTGTAGCAAAGCAGCGAGCTCGGGAATCAATGTGACACAAGGCAGTCTCACCAGGAATGATTCAAAGTTTATTTACATACACAGACAGTGGCGTCTCTGGCATGGAAAGCCTGGTGGGGCACAATAAATTATCACCGCCGCACCGTCGTAGGTTTGCGCAATTAATTTATCCTTAAGACCTAATGGCCCGAGGGCGTCTTTTATAGCATTAGCAAGACCAGAAGCTGTTTTGTCCTTCACCTCACTGAATATCCAAAACCTCTCTTTCACTGTTGTTCCAGTCATGTAGCGTAGCACAATTACCATCTGCGATTTGCAGGACACGTCCGTTGTCTCATCCGCTTGAACAGCAATGAAAGGAGCCTCGGACACCTGCGTGGCAACCTCCTCCTTGTATACACTGAACATGCACTCTAAAAGTTCATTTTGAATAGTGGCTGAGGTGCCTTTGAAGTAAGGCTGTGAATCATAATGTCTTCTTAGCCTAGAATCCCCCTCACACATTGTCTCAAAGATGCTCTTAAAAATGCCTGGGTTCAGTGAAGCTGAGGATTCATCACGGCCTCGCAAAGCAACTTCGCATTTGCCACAAAGTTTTAGGCATGTTATTATTCTACCAAGAACATACCTGTTCTCTTCTGTTTGCTGATTGTGGAGCTCAATAGCACGTTTGTGAGAGGCATCAATTTGAGCTGCCGATATTAGCCCTTCCAAGCAAGCCTAATCTAACAGCATTTTCAACATGCGAACCACTGCTTTCGTGTTTGGCCAGTCGTTTCCGAAAGATGTTTCAAGTCCTTGAATCCTGTTGTAGTCCAAGTAGTGTCCCCCCCAAAGAGCAGGCAAGGAAAGCAGAAGAGTGATTTTTTAGCTATACTCGCAGTTAGCCATGTTTTTCTCTTGAACCACTCTGGATTGAAGGAGCGGTTTTTGTCCTTTCCAGACTGAATGATGTTGAAATCCTGTGGCTGGTGTGGTCCCAAACGTTTAATCTCCAATTTTTGCTCCAATGGCAAGGTACTAAATTTAACTTGTGTTAAATTGTCGACTTGATTCATTATTGCTGTTAGTAGTGAACTGTGATTACTTCTTCTAGCTGCATAGCACTCCGATGCTAAACGTCTTGACGTCACCTCGGGTCGCCTGAGCGCCGCCAACGAGAGCAGCCAATAAAAAAAAAGTGTCTTGACTTTTGATGTAGTATGTCATTTTGTTATTGGCTCCTCTCAGCATGGGGCCTACCTGATCGTGCCCCACAGCTCATTATTGAAAGCGCGTTGAACATGCGCACACTGTGTTATCAACTGCTCGCTTGGTTAAACAAACGCTGACGGGCTGGCCCCATGCTCACCAAACTAGACTAGGAGAAGTACTGACCTTTACACAACAGGTACGGGAAGATATTTGGATTGTATCGGACAGCTCTACCGTTGTCATATGTAATAAACACGCAACAATGTTAGTTAAAAAGAAAAAGAAAAAATATATATATATGTTACACTGATTTATTGATCATGTCCTGCACTGCTCCACAGCGACATCTGGTGGGGCCAGGCCCCTAATGTAGAGACGTCCCTGTACACAGAGCATATATACAGTTTGCATGGGAGAAAAAGGAACATTTACATATAGACACAACAACTCAACAACGGAAGCAGACATAGAAACGCCTCTAAGACAGCCATTCAGGGAGCAGGGACAACAAGGCCGTCCATGGAGACCCTTCCGTCCCCACACCCCAGACAGCCAATCCGGAGACGCCAGGACCCCAGGCCCCACGTGGGGATGTAACAGACAGACAAACAGTTAACCTGAAGCACGGATATCATGGCCTCCCGTGCCACACAAAGAGGTGCAGAGACTGCAAGGTCTCACGTTGAGCCCTTGCGTGGGACCGCCAGTCCAGATAGAAGACGCAACCGGTTCCCACAACAACAGCTGCGAGTGCGTCTCAGAGGCCTCCCGAGGAAAACAGATAAGAGTGAAGCTAACTAGTCACGTAGGTACAACAGCAGAGTGGAAAGTCACCGGCCCACACGATCAATACATCCACAACTCCCAACAGCAGTTTAATTAAGTAACACGAGGGGGTTGCCACAGAAGGATGCCACAAAGTAATGGAGGTAGGGTGAGGGCTCTGCGGGTTGGCTCGACTCAGCAGGGGGGGTCCAGGATGCTGGAGGGATGAGAAGGAGAAGGAGGGTGAGTGATAAAGATCACGGGTAAGGCAAAGGCAAAGCAGGGTTGGCATAACAGCTGCGTGAAGTTTAGTTGGCGAGAGAAAAAAGCACTACAAACGCTAGGGCGAAAGTAGGCTAAAGGCTATACGTGACCACCGGTAGGTTATGGTAAGATCTGGTGCTGAGCGGAGTGCAGGCCAGGTTCTTGTAGGGTTGACGGTGTTGGAGACAAGGGACAGGTGCGGTGATTGGAAATGACGAGCAGGTGCCACAAGCAGTCGTGCTTGTGGCAGCGTCATCGCCGCTCCGTCGTTGCGCATGCGCCGACGGGTTATTCTCAGTCAGACACACTAACAGTGGGGTCTGACAGCGAAGTAGCCAAAGACACAAAGGAGTTCACATGCTTTATAGTCATTTTCCCGCCCAAACATGGCAGGCTGCGACAGATGATCTACAAGGCAAAACGGGAAAGCTCTCTCCCTCTCTCCCCCCCTTTCTCGGACCGTTCCGGTCCACAACATAAATCCGGTGTTATCTCATCATGCGAGGGGGCCTTGAGACTTCCGAGTTTCCTACGTTATCTAGGTGGACAGAGCCCTCTCTACAGACCAATGTATGTGCAACACTTTGGAGCATTAGTTCTCTCAAGGGTTCATGGCAACCATAAACCATACACCAGTTCACTTAGAGTTCGTGGCGAGACATTAACCATTCAGAATGTGTCCTTGAGAGGAGATGGTTTGTAGTGAAGAGAAACATATATGCATTCATAATACGTGACTATACATATGAATGTAATTTTCTATTACATTTACTCCCTTTTGATAAAAATCTAAACATTATTATCACATTAACAACAAAATTACTAAGCATAAGAATCTATAAAGCAGTTATATGAGGTTATACATATCGCTTCATATATCTTCATCAAAATTTCGGGCATGTTAATTCATTTCAGATATACCTTAATAACTTGTTCATTGTTATAATTTGTTTGCATATGTTGTGGAAAGCTGTGTTCATGGGCCTACAGCCCTTATATTACAAGTGTAATTACATTACTTCCTATTATATGGTCTCCAAACTAAGCGTGGTCTATGACTCATCTGGCTTACTCTTCTTCATAAGGTGGTATCCACTCCGGGTAGGGGAATGGTTCAGGTACAGGGACCAGAGGAAAACATTCACCTAGATGGTTTTTAGTTGGGTGCACAAATGTTGTCGTTACAGACTTGTCTATGGCATTGATTATCAGCGAACGTACACACGGGACCACACAGCATCCGCACAGGCCGAAGACAGCGATTACCACTAACAAGCTGGTGCGTGTGTGTGTGAATTCTCCTCCCCTTCAGCTGTCTGCGTGTTACTATTTCAAAGTTGCTGTCACTACGTGAAACAACAACAATAACAGCCTTCAGGCTAGCAACCTACACACTGAACATGTATTTTACTGCTGAATGTGGCATTTTCTTTTGCAGGCATTGAGTTATTTTAATGCCAGGGCTCACCTCCTCATGTGCAAAGGTTCCACCAAATCAAGTGCCCCCCACCCCGACAATATTTTGCCAGGCCACCATTGATCCTGGCCTCAGCGGCGCCCAACATGATCATGGTTGGTTTAAAGAAATACCAATCACATTCGTCCCAGAATGACAATGGGTTCAGCCAGACGTTTCTCCAGTGCTGGCCCAGCGCTTAAACTGCATCTTGCTCTCTTTCTGTCTGTCTCTCTCTCCCTCTCTCTCTGTCTGTTTCTGTCTGTCTCCTCCATATGCTGCTCTTATCCTAATAGCACAGCCAAGCAATGTCGTGCCTATGGAGCCACGGCCTATTCTTACACTTCACATCATCATCAACCCATCGGGTTTCTTATTACAAGTTAACCTTCTGTGAGGGGTTTTGTCGAGCAATATACTTCATGTGTGTTTCAGAGCCATGTGGCCAAGGGGCAGGGGCGGGAGCTGACAACATTTTTGTATTGGGCCTAATGCACATGTGTAGTGTTCCAAGTGCAGTGTTTGTTTTGGCCTGCTGCTCCACAAAGGCACACATTATTTATTTGTTTGTTTTTTATTCTCCAGAGGGATGAGGGCACATCAGTTTGAGCTTGTACGGCTTTAGTGGAGCTCAGTGTGGGTGTTGAGGCCATCTGAGCTATGCCCTGCCACTAAAGGCCTCCATCCTACCACCTTGCCTCTGGAGATGTATTCGCAATCTGGGAAATGGGGGAAAAAAATCCTAAGGCTCAGGCAACAACGAATGTTACCGTAGCAACATGATACAATGTTATTGTCGGCACGTGACACAATGTTATCCAATGTACAATAACTCTGACAAAAGGCCAGGTGTCACTAGGTGATCCAATTAGTTTGCTGTGAATGAGAGGACATTGAAGAAAACTACCAGAAGAAATCTGTTTGTCTGTCACATTACCACGACAATGCTCCTTCAGAAGAGGCTTATCCACTATAACAGACTTGTTTGCAGTTTGAAATGCTGTCACTAATGACCTGAAAGGACGCCTGCACATGCATCAGAGATACAATGTGTGCTTGTATTCTTTTATAATTACTGTCGGCTGTCGGGCGTTTTGCACAAAAAGTTTTTCACTCACTGCTTATACTCACGTGTAAATTGTGAAGTGACAATAAAATACTTGAAACTTGAAACTTGTGTGGCGATGCAGAGGAGAGGTGCATGGGTAAATGGGCACAGCATTCCCTCCATTTATACATGCATACATGCATGCATGTATGGCTGAGTGGTATTGAACTTTGGATTAGTTACCCTCTGACACACACTCTACCTCCTCGGCTACGACAACACTGGTAGAAGCAGGCCAGAGACGTGAATAGCACTAAGGATATTTATTGAATGGACTGAGAGATGGACTAGAAGCAGATAAAAGTATACTTTAATGTTAAAATAGCCCTTGTGGCCAAAATACACAAAAGGTACGAGTAATGGTAATGAATCCTGCATGAAATAGGCTAATACAGCGGATTGGAACTGATATTGCTCAAGCAACCACTTAAATCCCGAAGTTCCTGATAGGGCAGCGCTGTCCGTAGGAGAGAGGTGTAGTGTACATTACTCATCCCTAGGGGGCACTCACGGTACACACAATCCCTCAGTGCCACCAATGTCACGCCATGCTCTATACTGCAAACGTGAAAACGCGAATTAGACGCAATACGATGTGGTTGAAACGCAACACCATCTTCACTCACTCCGATCGCTCACTCACACACACACACAACACACACACACACCCCAACCCCAGATAGCGTGTGCCACCAGGAATGCTGGAGAATATAATTACTGGTAAAGTAAGAACCAAGCAGGTTTACTAAGATGTCAGTTGACCCGTTCATACTTGTACAGGCGTGGGCCGGGTGGACTACAGTAACCAATGAAATAAACATACACAAGAAACTGAACTAAACTACATACTTATTGGCTTATGGCTTATTTCTGGGCTCTTCCAAGGACAGGTAGGGTGGTGTTGAACAGTCCGGTTAATTGAAAAAGGTTTGATGAAAGTGGTAGACAGAGCAGATGGTACAATGCTAGCATGCAAGCGCTCCCCAAATGTGTGTGCTGGTGGCTATCCTAACCTGTGGTGCACTGATTAGCCAATGCACCTCAGGCATTTAGCCCCACCCCCCAGACTGTAACTGGACCAGGTGAGGCCAATTAAGCCAGCTACCAAACACACACATTCCCACAAGGGCAATACAGCAACCAACTGACGACAGACCTGCGCGAGTCAGTATTCAACTACAAAAAACCCTGGAAGCGTGGTGGCTGCCATGGAGTTATCAGCTGTATAAGGTACATCAGGAAAGGAAGCAAAATGCCAAACGGTGTGATTGTTGTTCACCTCCGTGATCGATTGGAATCTGCTGGGTATGGGCGTACAGGCACGATGAAGAAGGTGAAACCCTATCCTTAAATGAGGTACACGTAATGAGCACTGAGCCTGCCCCGCCCCCCTAATGAGCACAACCGGTGTAGGTCCTACGGTCGGTTATCATCTTATAATTAATAAAAAGGGCATTCATCTGAATGAATAATAACGGGGCACCACCCTGAAATCAGGGACCAATAACCAGACAGTGGATTAAGTCTCATAAAATGTACTAAACTAAACTGCAACTATGATTAATAATTAATTAATAATTACAATCAAATGCCGCCAGGGGAGCACAGAGACAGTGGTTGGGGGTGCAGTCTAACCAAGATGGCAGCTGGTGATGCACAGAGGCACTGTTTGGGGCGTGGCCTACCAAGATGTCGTCTCGGGAGATTAAAGGGGTAAAGAAAAATGACCAAATTACTAAAAGTGTCATTTAACCAACTAGGCAGTGCTGAAGATGCTAAAAAGGCGGATAACAGACACTCTGTGTGACTATTCTGGGCCCCAAAATGGTGGTGGTTGAGGCCACGTGAATATAGGAAGGTAGTTCTAAGAAAGGTGTCAGTGAGTGACTAGGCAGGAGGATTTGAATGAACTTTTGAACTCACTTCTAACACCAATATCAAAACACTAAAACGAGATGTCTGCGCTTTGTTCGTGAAAAGGGAGAGAAAACCAAAAGATATACAGATATACACATCTAACAATGGAGTCCACTCGGACATTAGATCAAGGCATAAGGGAAGGAGGCAAAACTGGTTTACAATATCGTCCAACAATATCAATAAACAGTTGAACACATCATCATATAACACAGATCTAACTATGGCTCTAGCGAGGTAGATATCTATCTACCTCGCTGGAGATTGTGTGTGTAGCGATCGATAGGTGGCTCGTTCTTTCCCAAAAGAACTGTGTGGAGTCCAGCCCAGTTGTGTGTTGATGGTTCTGATGTCCGGCCTCGGCAGCACGGTTGGGTATGTCGTTTGTGGTATTTGTGGCAGTCCGTTGATGTTGGGAATTAAAGGGGCATCGATCGCCCTTCATCCTCTAAAAAAAAAAGCTGCGTGGTTCACAGGGAGTCGATCGATGCTTACGTGGGTTATTCTAGACTAAGCTAAGGAATCTTCTCACTACAGCATGGCTGGTCACGTCAAAAGAGAAACGAGGTACTCCGACTTAGCTTCTACAAAAACGCATAACCGGCTGGAGGCGATCGGTCAGGATCACAGATGCAGGAACAGGACTGAAGAATCCGGACTCGGATGAGGACCAAGAGGGTTCAGGACTAGTTGGCTGGGCTTGCAGGTTGATGAGCAGAGAGCGAGAGGTCTCTCTGTGTCGGGTCTTATATAGATTAGGTGAGCATGGATATGCCCAGATATGCCACTAATTCACTTGACCAATGAGCTGGGCTCATTGGTCATTGGGCTAATTATAGGCTATTATTATGAGTCTATTACTCATGCCCTGGTATATAAAATGATCAGACCTATAATTACTGTTGTGTTACTATGGTGATTTTTATTGATTATTTACCCAGTCAGTCGTGGAACCCGGGTTTATTTGGTTTGACGTTCGATATTCGGATAATATTCGATTTTGACTTACCGTACAATCGGTCACGACAAAGCACTCCAGCTTAATTACATGCTCTAGGTCAGGGGTTTTCAACTGGTTTTGTCCCAGGGACCACCATTCTGACTAGAAAGTAATCCGTGGCCCACTGATGTGCCTGCGTGCCTGCGCGCCTGCGTGCGTGCGTGCGTGTGTGTGTGTGTGTGTGTGTGCGTGTGTGTGTGTGTGCGTGCATGTGGATAGAAGGAAGCTTTAACATTTGGTTTTCCATGTTGGTTATATTTCAAAACCTCAAACAAATCTAGATAGATCTACTTAAAAACCTCAAACAAATCTAGATAAACATATTCCCACCGTGTAAAAATCTGTATTTGATGTATTCCTCATTGTATTTTCTTTTTCTTTTTTGACTTTGTTTCTCTGTATCCTGTGAAGTTGTAGCTTTGTTGGAAGCCTGTCCTTGTCCCTCTATCGTGGCAGTCTGTCCCTCTGTCGTGGTAGTCTGTCCCTCTCTCCTCACTAAAAACCCGATCCATTGGTGCTTCTGACCAGCTAACTCGACGTTAGAACGAAATGTTATAAGGACAGTAGATAACTTCAGTCGTTCACCAAAAGTATTACTTTTTCGACTAAACTTCAAAAGTACATGTAGGCTATGCTTAACTGCAGATGCTTGTCAACTTCGAGACTGTACGTTCTGAATAATATGCGTATGGCGTGACGTTAGGGACGCAATGCATTAACATTAGAAAATCACAGGCTACCATAGACTGGATAGGTGCAAGGCTACATTCTGTCAGCGTTTCAACCGGGGGCCACGGACCCCCGGTTGAAAGCCCCTGCTCTAGGTCATGAAAAGTACACTATGATATGATGTGGCAAAATAAAACAACAATATTTATTGTCAATATCAATATTTATCCGGGAAATGCTTCATGGTGTAATATATTCATATGTGATTACATACTGATTGAATATATATGTTTTACGTCAGGCATCTGTATGGCCACCTATGGCTGGTATGTGATATAGACCGAGGGGTCCTTCCTCAAGCAGGGCAGACTCTCATGCTAGTAAATAAAGTAACCCAAGTCAAACCTCATCCTCCTGCTATTTATTTACAGTGTACAAAGTGTGCAAAACTCAACAGATGGCACTCCCACCACTACCTTCAGTGGCTCCGGTCTGAGTAAGGGACTGTCTGCAAATTTCACATTTCACCTCCGGTCTACAGCCGGCGTGAGCCTCATTAACCATTAATGGTGATTTTTATTGATTATCAGTCAGTCCTGGAACCCGGGTTTATTTGGTTTGACGTTCGATATTCAGTTGATATTCGATTTCGAATTGCAGGGTCTCACTTAGGCTACTACACCTTACGTTTTGTTTGTTACTGAGTCCAACATTGTGGGCGGGGCAGTGATTTCTTTAAATTTTGTATATACACAAAAAATCAACGAAATTACTTTTTCTCATTCCGCTTGCTGTAGTAGTGGGCATTTGCAGGGTCTTATTATTATTATTATTAGTATTATTATTACAGTATAATAATAATAATCATATTAATAATAATTGCTATTATTATTATTAGTAATAATAATTAATGCATTTGTGTTATTATTAATAATAATAATATAAATAATAATAATAATAAACAAAGCCAATGGATCGACAGTTAAGGTGATTTATAAAAAAACAAACATAAAAAAGTAAATAAATTATATAGTATAGTACATTATACATTACATAATAGCTTACGACAGGCCGCTTCGCGCTGAGCCGAACAACACCCATTAGCTGTGATATAATAACCATATATAACCATATATCACTGCCTGAAGTGAACTATTGCTTTTATAAAACGGTCACCAAGCATGGCAATATGAAAGTCCACTAATAGACACATTACAATTGAAATTGTTTTTTATTAAAGCATAAAGCATTGTTCAAAGAAGTAGGCCCTCCTGGCTGCCTGCACATGTGTTGCTATGCAACATACTAGTGGTCACAGACACATTCCAATTCAAACAGTTTTTATGAACATAATTTGCCTATATATTTATATTAATTTGTATCTTGCCATTTATTGTGCAATCGCTGAAAAACTGTCCAGCGTCAGTCGGATGACTTTGAAAACTGCTTGTAGGCTTGCATTTGTAATAAGTGGATGTGCCTCGCTTGGCATGGTGAGGATATTACTCCACTTTCTCCAGTCACCGGGTGTCGGTTGCCCCATCGATCTGAAGAGAGGCTTTGCACTCCACCTGGCCCTCCGTGGTGCTTGCCTCCTCCACCTGCCCCTCCGTGGTGCTCGCCTCCTCCACCTTTATGGTGTTTGTCTACTCCACCTGGCGCTCCATGGTCACCCCCTCCCGGTTGTTTGTATACAATGGGTCACAGGGTGTGAGGTGCAGTGTAATTAGCTCTTGATCATCATTGCCAGTGGAATCCTGGGTCCAACCTGTGCAAGTTAAAGAAGTGTTGCGTTTTGCTTACTTAGAGGAGAGGTTAACCATGAGCTTTAACTGTAGATGTTTTAAGTGTTAGTCTGTGACAATCATATAGTCCAATTATTCCCAACCACATTTGTGGTAACTTTAGATTACAGAAGAACCATTGATAGTCTACTGGATCTATTAGATATCTGCAAATGTATATTGGATTTTCTGTGACTATAACAAAGAGATTATATTGTTTAGACATAAAAAAAACACACATAGTAGATCTACTCATAATATCTATTCAAACAATGAAGCCAAGGCTCATGTTTGTTTCCAGACCAGGTAAAACTAGGTCAAACAGAAACAGTCCAGTTCGCACTGGAGTGTCCCTCAGCTCTTATTACAGGTAAATCAACAACTATAGATTTTTGCATTATTAAAATAACATATTTGTTCTCACAAATGTAATCACTTTAGAAAGTAATTCAGATGGGAAAAGATATGCACTGTGAATGTCCTCTTTATTTCTTTTTTTTTATTGTAACCATGGTGTTTTCAGAATAACATCCATCCATCCATCCATCCATTAGCGTCCGCTTATCCGGAGTCGGGTCGCGGTGGCAGCCGGCTAAGCAGGGCCCCCCAGGCTTCCTTCTCCCCAGCCACACTCTCTAGTTCCTCCTGGGGGATCCCGAGGCGTTCCCAGGCCAGACGAGATATATAATCTCTCCAGCGGGTTCTGGGTCTGCCCCGGGGTCTCCTCCCAGTTGGACGTGCCCGGAAAACCTCCAAAGGGAGGCGCCCGGGGGGCATCCTAATCAGATGCCCGAACCACCTCAGCTGACTCCTTTCGATGCGGAGGAGCAGCGGCTCTACTCCGAGCTCCCTCCGGATGTCTGAGCTCCTCACCCTATCTCTAAGGCTGAGCCCAGCCACCCTGCGGAGGAAACTCATTTCGGCCGCTTGTATCCGCGATCTCATTCTTTCGGTCACTACCCAAAGCTCGTGACCATAGGTGAGGGTTGGAACGTAGATGGACCAGTAAATCGAAAGCTTCGCCTTCCAGCTCAGCTCCCTCTTCACCACAACGGACCGGTACAGCGCCCGCATCACTGCAGATGCTGCACCAATCCGTCTGTCCATCTCCCGCTCCATTTTGCCCTCACTCGTGAACAAGACCCCGAGATACTTGAACTCCTTCGCTTGGGGCAGCAACTCACTCCCAACCCGGAGGGAACACTCCACCGTTTTCCGGCAGAGAACCATGGCCTCAGACTTGGAGGTGCTGACTCTCATCCCGACCGCTTCACACTCGGCTGCAAACCGCCCCAGTGCATGCTGGAGGTCACAGTCTGATGTGGCCAACAGAACCACATCATCTGCAAAGAGCAGAGATGCAATTCTGAGGTCCCCAAACCGGACACTCTCCTCACCTCGGCTGCGCCTTGAGATTCTGTCCATGAAGATCACGAACAGAACCGGTGACAAGGGGCAACCTTGGCGGAGTCCAACACCCACTGAGAACATGCTTGACTTTGTGCCGAGAATACGGACGCAGCTCGCACTTTGTTCGTACAGGGACCGAATGGCACGTATCAACGGCCCCGGTACCCCATACTCCCGTAGTACCCCCCACATGATTCCCCGGGGGACACGGTCATAGGCCTTCTCCAAGTCCACAAAGCACATGTAGACTGGATGGGCAAACTCCCATGCACCCCCCAACAACCCTGCAAGGGTAAAGAGCTGGTCCACTGTTCCACGGCCAGGACGGAAACCGCATTGTTCCTCCTGGAGCTGAGGTTCGACAATCGGCCGGAGCCTCCTTTCCAGCACCCTGGAATAAACTTTCCCGGGGAGGCTGAGCAGTGTGATACCCCGATAGTTGGAGCACACCCTCCGGTCCCCTTTCTTGAAAATGGGGACCACCACCCCGGTCTGCCACTCCACAGGTACTGTCCCCGACCTCCACGCTACATTGACTAGGCGTGTCAGCCACGACAGCCCGACAATGTCCAGAGCCTTCAGCATCTCAGGGCGAATCTCATCCACACCTGGCGCCTTGCCACTGAAGAGCTTTTTGACTACTTCAGCGACCTCTACCAAGGATATGGGTGAGACTTCCCCGAGTCTTCAGACTCTGCCTCTTCCCCAGAGGACGTACTGGTCGGGTTCAGGAGCTCCTCAAAGTGTTCTTTCCACCGCCCGACAATATCCTCAGTCTGGGTCAGCAGTTCTCCTCCCCGACTGAGCACAGCCTGAGCCAAGCCCTGCTTTCCCTTCCTGAGTCGCCGGACAGTTTGCCAGAACCTCCTTGAGGCCAACCGAAAGTCCTGCTCCATGGCCTCCCCGAACTCCTCCCACACCCGGGTTTTTGCTTCAGCGACCGCTGAAGCTGCAGTCCTTTTGGCCTCCCGGTACGTCTGCTGTTTCAGGAGACCCCTGGGCCAACCAGGCCCGAAAGGCCTCCTTCTTCAGCCTGACGGCTTCCTTCACCGCTGGTGTCCACCAACGGGTTCTTGGGTTGCCGCCACGACAGGCACTGACAGCCTTTTGACCACAGCTACGAGCTGCAGCCTCTACAATGGAGGCTCTGAACATGGCCCACTCATGTTCCATGTCCCCAACCTCCCCCGGGATGCACGAGAAGTTCTTCCGGAGGTGGGAGTTAAAGACCCTACGGACAGGGGCTTCCACCAGACGTTCCCAGTTCACCCTCACTACACGTTTGGGTTTACCAGGTCTGTCTGGCAGCCTCCCGCGCCATCTGATCCAACTCACCACCAGGTGGTGATCAGTTGACAGCTCTGCTCCCCTCTTCACCCGAGTGTCCAAAACATGCGGCCGCAGATCTGCTGATACGATTACAAAGTCGATCAGCGACCTTTGGCCTAAGGTGGTCCGGTACCAGGTACACTTGTGAACCACCCTATGTTCGAACATGGTGTTTGTTATGGCCAGTCCATGACTAGCACAGAAGTCCAATAACAAAACACCACTCTGGTTCAGATCGGGCAGGCCGTTCATCCCAATCACTCCCCTCCAGGTTTCTCCATCATTGCCCACGTGTGCGTTGAAGTCCCCCAGTAGAACTATGGAGTCCCCGGATGGAACCCTTTCCAGGATGTCACCCAAGGACTCCAAGAAGGCCGGATACTCTGAGCTGCTGTTTGGTGCGTAGGCACACACAACAGTCAGAGCCTTCCCCCCAGCGACTTGTAGTCGCATGGAGGCGACCCTCTCGTCCACCGGAGAGAACTCCAACACAGCGGCGCTCAGCCGGGGACTTGTGAGTATCCCCACACCCGCCTGGCGCCTCACACCCTGGGCAACTCCGGAGAAGTAGAGGGTCCAGCCCCTCTCCAGGAGTTTGGTTCCAGACCCGGTGCTGTGCGTGGAGGTGAGCCCAACCATATCTAGTTGGTACCGCTCCACCTCCCGCACCAGCTCCGGCTCCTTCCCCGCCAGTGAGGTGACGTTCCACGTCCCTAGAACCAGTCGGCGATGACGGGGATCCGCACGCCCAGGACCCCGCTTTTGCCTACCGCCCGGTATACAATGCACCCGACCCCAATGACTCTCCCTGCAGGTGGTGAGCCCACAGGGAGGTGACTCCACGTTGTCTTTTCGGGCTTGGCCCGGCCGGGCCCCGTGGATCCAGGTCCGGCCACCAGACGCTCGCCGACGAGCTCCCCTCCCAGGTCTGGCTCCAGAAGGGTGCCCCGGTTTCCCTTGTCCGGGCGAGGTGACTGTTCTTTCCGGGAGTCTTTTCATGGGGTCTTTGAATCGCTCTTAGTCTGGCCCCTCCCCTGAGACCACTTTGCCTTGGGAGACCCTACCAGGGGCTAATGCCCCGGACAACACAGCTCCCAGGGTCACGGGGGCGCCCAAACCCCCCCACCACGATAAGGTGGCGATTCTTTGGGGGGGAGAATAACATCCACCGGTGTGAAAATGTCCACACCGTTGCAACACTAGTGTCTTACGCATCATTGCTTGTCATTGTCTTATTTTGTAGAGTCTGGAGAGTAGGGGGCGGTGGAGACAACTCTCCCCAGTAGCCATTCTAGCATTTTTATGCAAATATAATTTGTGATTGTGATAATTTTTTTGCGACTGTGGCAGAGGAAATAATAATGAACCTCAAAAGAAATATATGTCAAACATGCATGCATTTTATGTGAACAATTTATTTATTAGGGTTAGGCATGTACAATTTGTGTTGACACTGGAGCAAAACTGGAGATTGATAATGGAACAAATTGACAAGAAGACAAACACTTTGTTCACCTGGTGTGAACAAAGTGGCTGAATACCAGTCGCTACTTTCAATGATGTAATTTATTTTTAGGGCATTTGGCACGCTTTTATCCAAAGTGAAGGAGACAGAAATATATCACTGTGGTACATAAAGATAAGAATAGATTTGTTAGGTTGGCCTCCATAATACCTGGGATAAGAGCAGACATGCTATTCTGAGCGCATTACCAACATGTAAGAACATACAATATGCTAAACAATGCTAAGTACTATTAATGATGCCAAGACATACAAACACGCAAGTTAGTGCTAGGGTTCGCAGAGGGAAGTCGGGATGGGTATTGTCGAGGTGAACTCTGAACAGGTGGGTCTTGAGTCTCTTGCCGAAGCTAGTGAGCGACTCTGCCATCCTGACATCAGCCGGGAGCTCATTCCACCACTGCGGTGGGACTTGGCTGAGGAATGTTAGCCTGTTCTTAGTGAAGGTGGTACCAGTTGTCTAGCCAAAGTTGTTGAGCGGAGCACTCGGGTGTGGGGTCTGACTAATGTTTGGAGGTAGGGAGGGGCAGTTCCAGTGTCTTCAATCTAATGCAAGAGATTACAAGGAACCAGTGGAGGTCGTGGAAGAGGGGGGTTACATGGGATAATTTAATAAGTTGAACACCAGGCACGCTGCTGCATTCTGAATGCATTGTAAGGGTTTGATTGTGTCCAGCCAGGAGAGAGTTGCAGTAGTCAAGGCGCTTGGACCAAGATCTGTGCTGCTTCACATGTGAGGAAGGGCCGGATCCTGTGAATGTTGTAGAGACAAATTCTACAAGATCAGGTCACAGAGGCGATGTTGGCATTGCAGGACAGCTGGTTGTTCAGGAGTGGCTTGATTCTGTCAGTCTTGAAGGTGGTTGGAAACGGGCCTGAATTAAGGGAGGTGTTGATTATGGTAGTGAGGAAGGGGAGGATGTTGCCCGAAATGTCTTGAAGGGAGGATGGGACGGGTCAAGGGGGCAGATGGTGTCGTGGTTGGATGTCATAAGCCTGTTGACTTCTTCAGAGGAGAGAGGGGAGAAGCAGGTAAGGCTGACAGTTGTGAGTGTATGGGGAGGGAGGACAGCCACAGGGGTGCAAGGAGGTAATATCCTTCACCTTCTTTGTAAAGTAGGTGACAAAGTCATCAGCTGTGAGGGAGGAGAGAGGAGGACAGGGGGTGAGGAGGGCAGAGAACATGGATAAAAGTTTCCTAGGGTTAGAGGCAGAAGAGTTTTCAGGTTTCTGCGGGAGGTGACAATGTGAGGAGTAGTGGGGAGAGAGGTGGGAGATTTTAGAAAAAGTGCCAAAATGGTGGTCAGGCACAGGGAGGGAGTGACAGAGAGTGCCGAAGTGGCACAGGACCTTGTGAAGACAAGGTCGAGTTGGCTCCCAGCTCTGTGGGTGGAGGGTGAAGGGGTGAGTGCCAGGCCGAATGTGGCAAAAAAGGTTTATGAATTCAGGCGATTGTAAGATCTTCTGGCTGGATGTTGAAGTCACTCAGTATGGCAAGTGGGGTGCTATCTTCAGGAAAACAGCTGAGGAGGGCATCCATCTCATCAAAGAAGTCGCTGAGAGGGTCTGGTGGTCGGTAGATCATGAACAATGTTGAGCTTGATTGAAAGGGTAACAGACACAGCAAGTGTTCGAGGGAAAGGACCTGGTATGACCACTTAGTAGTAGTAGTAGATAGTAGTAGTCCCATTTCGATACCTCGCCCAGAGGGTCAGGGGTGTGGTAGAAGGAGTAGGTAGTGAAGAGGGCAGCTGGAGTGGCAGTGTGATGATGATCCAGGTCTCTGTGAGAGCCAAGAAGTGGAGAGACTGGAGGGTGGCCTAGGACAGAATGGTCTCAGTTTTTTTTTTACCACCGATTGGCAATTCTAGAGATCCCCCTTTCACATAAAGACCTGTGTAGTTTGAGATCATTGGGTAGAGGAGATTGGAGCGGTTGCGGCACCGAGTTGTACGGTAGGATGCCCTGACTTTAATGGAGTCTACGCACATGGCTCGGATGGGTGGAGGGAAGGATGAAGATGTAGTTGTAGGACTCCTGCAGAAAGACTCCAATATCTTTGTTCGCTGGGCCTGATGCTACAGCTGACACTGAGAAACTGTCTACGTATTAATAGCCAAGTGTGCAAGGGAGGTTCATGCAGGGTTAAGCTCCTCCTCATGGTCAAGTCAATTGACTACAGCTGAGTGCCCGTAACTGGGTGACTATCCCAGTCAGCACAAAAATAGGAAGGCCATTAACACCACTCTTACTTTGACTATCATCATTAATATGAAAAGTACTTTGGTAAAGTTAACATTCTATTCTAAATAGCCCTATCAACTATAGGGCAACAATACCAACTCTGCAAGTTTGAAAATAACAACTAGAAGATTAGCTTTAATGAAAGTAAGTCAGTTTGAGAATAAATATTACAACATTAGCTTTTAAGAAAGTAAGTTAGTTTAAGAATACAACAACAATAACAACTTCAGGATTAGCTTTAAGAAAGTATCAACATGACCACAACAACAGTCAAAAAACAACACTGCAATAGGTTAGTTGGAGAGAAATAGCTCTAGCAGCACTGCTACAAGATTAGCTTCAAGGAAAATAGCCTCTACCAACACTACCACATTATAACTTTTTTATTCTATGGTGTCTTTTTTGCTGACGAACACCAAGCTGACACATATCCAATGTGCAATATGCAATGTGGCATGGATGTCTTTGCAGTGTTCAGGAAATACATGGGGATTATATTTAGGCAGCTAAACAGCATTAGAAATATGATTTTGGGAATGAAAAGGCGACCTGCAATTTTAACCTAAAATGTATTTCGCAAAATGTGAACTTCACCCAATGCTCCCTTGCCTTAAAACCGGATCAGAAGCACGCCAGTGACAATTAGACATTAAGTTGAACATTCAAAAGAGACTTAAAATAGATAACAAAGGCCAGACAGGACACATTTTATTATTAATATTTTATTCATTGAAGGGCACTTTGCTTTGGGTCAAAATAAGTCCACCTTTCATACTTTACAGTTTTAAACTGTCTACTGTATACAATGAAGAATATACTGCTGTAAGTGTTTGAGGTACGATAAAATGTAAATATGTCAAAGATAAACGATGACACATGAGACCATTCCATTGTAGGCATTCTTGAGATGCCCAAAAATTATTAAAGTGATAGAATCGAATACAATTTGCATGGAGCTTGAAGAATAAATATTGTGGTGAGCGCCACGGAGGGAACACCATGACTTGGATGACAGGCGTACCTTTATCTTGCCCTGTGCACAGAACAGAACACCTAAACATTGCTTTTTAACCTAAAACTAAACTACACATGAATATTTTCAACTCCCATAAACTCCCCCCCCCCTGACTTAAACAGCTGCAGCCTGACTCATTAGAGGAACTTCAACTTAACTGTCTAAAACTGCCAGAAACTTTGTGTTAAACTAAGCCAGTCTGAGGCAATCTATTCTTGTACGTTTTTTTTTATGTCCTTATGCCTGCAAAGTATTTTTTTGGGGGTAGAATAGAATAGAATAGTTGACATTCTTTTGGGGCCATAGGACACCAATCACAGCATGACTAAAATAACAGTTAATAAATAAGTTAATAAATAAACTGTATGACACAAACTTTGTTGCATTTCTCTCCAAAACAACAACAACAACATCAACATCATCACATCCACCAGGCGTTCCACGTCCCTAGAACCAGTCGGCGATGACGGGGATCCGCACGCCCAGGACCCCGCTTTTGCCTACCACCCGGTATACAATGCACCCGACCCCAATGACTCTCCCTGCAGGTGGTGAGCCCACAGGGAGGTGACTCCACGTTGTCTTTTCGGGCTTGGCCCGGCCGGGCCCCGTGGATTCCAGGTCCGGCCACCAGACGCTCGCCGACGAGCTCCCCTCCCAGGTCTGGCTCCAGAAGGGTGCCCCGGTTTCCCTTGTCCGGGCGAGGTGACTGTTCTTTCCGGGAGTCTTTTCATGGGGTCTTTGAATCGCTCTTAGTCTGGCCCCTCCCCTGAGACCACTTTGCCTTGGGAGACCCTACCAGGGGCTAATGCCCCGGACAACACAGCTCCCAGGGTCACGGGGGCGCCCAAACCCCCCCACCACGATAAGGTGGCGATTCTTTGGGGGGGAGAATAACATCCACCGGTGGTGAAAATGTCCACACCGTTGCAACACTAGTGTCTTACGCATCATTGCTTGTCATTGTCCTTATTTTGTAGAGTCTGGAGAGTAGGGGGCGGTGGAGACAACTCTCCCCAGTAGCCATTCTAGCATTTTTATGCAAATTTGTGATTGTGATAATTTTTTTGCGACTGTGGCAGAGGAAATAATAATGAACCTCAAAAGAAATATATGTCAAACATGCATGCATTTTATGTGAACAATTTATTTATTAGGGTTAGGCATGTACAATTTGTGTTGACACTGGAGCAAAACTGGAGATTGATAATGGAACAAATTGACAAGAAGACAAACACTTTGTTCACCTGGTGTGAACAAAGTGGCTGAATACCAGTCGCTACTTTCAATGATGTAATTTATTTTTAGGGCATTTGGCACGCTTTTATCCAAAGTGAAGGAGACAGAAATATATCACTGTGGTACATAAAGATAAGAATAGATTTGTTAGGTTGCCTCCATAATACCTGGGATAAGAGCAGACATGCCATTCTGAGCGCATTACCAACATGTAAGAACATACACTATGCTAAACAATGCTAAGTACTATTAATGATGCCAAGACATACAAACACGCAAGTTAGTGCTAGGGTTCGCAGAGGGAAGTCGGGATGGGTATTGTCGAGGTGAACTCTGAACAGGTGGGTCTTGAGTCTCTTGCCGAAGCTAGTGAGCGACTCTGCCATCCTGACATCAGCCGGGAGCTCATTCCACCACTGCGGTGGGACTTGGCTGAGGAATGTTAGCCTGTTCTTAATGAAGGTGGTACCAGTTGTCTAGCCAAAGTTGTTGAGCGGAGCACTCGGGTGTGGGGTCTGACTAATGTTTGGAGGTAGGGAGGGGCAGTTCCAGTGTCTTCAATCTAATGCAAGAGATTACAAGGAACCAGTGGAGGTCGTGGAAGAGGGGGGTTACATGGGATAATTTAATAAGTTGAACACCAGGCACGCTGCTGCATTCTGAATGCATTGTAAGGGTTGATTGTGTCCAGCCAGGAGAGAGTTGCAGTAGTCAAGGCGCTTGGACCAAGATCTGTGCTGCTTCACATGTGAGGAAGGGCCGGATCCTGTGAATGTTGTAGAGACAAATTCTACAAGATCAGGTCACAGAGGCGATG
Organism: Coryphaenoides rupestris; assembly: GCA_002895965.2. Classification (NCBI taxonomy): domain Eukaryota; kingdom Metazoa; phylum Chordata; class Actinopteri; order Gadiformes; family Macrouridae; genus Coryphaenoides; species Coryphaenoides rupestris. Next base: position 793,104 of record PIJE02000005.1, read on the forward strand.
TTGGCATTGCAGGACAGCTGGTTGTTCAGGAGTGGCTTGATTCTGTCAGTCTTGAAGGTGGTTGGAAACGGGCCTGAATTAAGGGAGGTGTTGATTATGGTAGTGAGGAAGGGGAGGATGTTGCCCGAAATGTCTTGAAGGGAGGATGGGACGGGTCAAGGGGGCAGATGGTGTCGTGGTTGGATGTCATAAGCCTGTTGACTTCTTCAGAGGAGAGAGGGGAGAAGCAGGTAAGGCTGACAGTTGTGAGTGTATGGGGAGGGAGGACAGCCACAGGGGTGCAAGGAGGTAATATCCTTCACCTTCTTTGTAAAGTAGGTGACAAAGTCATCAGCTGTGAGGGAGGAGAGAGGAGGACAGGGGGTGAGGAGGGCAGAGAACATGGATAAAAGTTTCCTAGGGTTAGAGGCAGAAGAGTTTTCAGGTTTCTGCGGGAGGTGACAATGTGAGGAGTAGTGGGGAGAGAGGTGGGAGATTTTAGAAAAAGTGCCAAAATGGTGGTCAGGCACAGGGAGGGAGTGACAGAGAGTGCCGAAGTGGCACAGGACCTTGTGAAGACAAGGTCGAGTTGGCTCCCAGCTCTGTGGGTGGAGGGTGAAGGGGTGAGTGCCAGGCCGAATGTGGCAAAAAAGGTTTATGAATTCAGGCGATTGTAAGATCTCTGGCTGGATGTTGAAGTCACTCAGTATGGCAAGTGGGGTGCTATCTTCAGGAAAACAGCTGAGGAGGGCATCCATCTCATCAAAGAAGTCGCTGAGAGGGTCTGGTGGTCGGTAGATCATGACAATGTTGAGCTTGATTGAAAGGGTAACAGACACAGCAAGTGTTCGAGGGAAAGGACCTGGTATGACCACTTAGTAGTAGTAGTAGATAGTAGTAGTCCCATTTCGATACCTCGCCCAGAGGGTCAGGGGTGTGGTAGAAGGAGTAGGTAGTGAAGAGGGCAGCTGGAGTGGCAGTGTGATGATGATCCAGGTCTCTGTGAGAGCCAAGAAGTGGAGAGACTGGAGGGTGGCCTAGGACAGAATGGTCTCAGTTTTTTTTTTACCATCGATTGGCAATTCTAGAGATCCCCCTTTCACATAAAGACCTGTGTAGTTTGAGATCATTGGGTAGAGGAGATTGGAGCGGTTGCGGCACCGAGTTGTACGGTAGGATGCCCTGACTTTAATGGAGTCTACGCACATGGCTCGGATGGGTGGAGGGAAGGATGAAGATGTAGTTGTAGGACTCCTGCAGAAAGACTCCAATATCTTTGTTCGCTGGGCCTGATGCTACAGCTGACACTGAGAAACTGTCTACGTATTAATAGCCAAGTGTGCAAGGGAGGTTCATGCAGGGTTAAGCTCCTCCTCATGGTCAAGTCAATTGACTACAGCTGAGTGCCCGTAACTGGGTGACTATCCCAGTCAGCACAAAAATAGGAAGGCCATTAACACCACTCTTACTTTGACTATCATCATTAATATGAAAAGTACTTTGGTAAAGTTAACATTCTATTCTAAATAGCCCTATCAACTATAGGGCAACAATACCAACTCTGCAAGTTTGAAAATAACAACTAGAAGATTAGCTTTAATGAAAGTAAGTCAGTTTGAGAATAAATATTACAACATTAGCTTTTAAGAAAGTAAGTTAGTTTAAGAATACAACAACAATAACAACTTCAGGATTAACTTTAAGAAAGTATCAACATGACCACAACAACAGTCAAAAAACAACACTGCAATAGGTTAGTTGGAGAGAAATAGCTCTAGCAGCACTGCTACAAGATTAGCTTCAAGGAAAATAGCCTCTACCAACACTACCACATTATAACTTTTTATTCTATGGTGTCTTTTTTGCTGACAACACCAAGCCTGACACATATCAATGTGCAATATGCAATGTGGCATGGATGTCTTTGCAGTGTTCAGGAAATACATGGGGATTATATTAGGCAGCTAAACAGCATTAGAAATATGATTTTGGGAATGAAAAGGCGACCTGCCAATTTTAACCTAAAATGTATTTCGCAAAATGTGAACTTCACCCAATGCTCCCTTGCCTTAAAACCGGATCAGAAAGCACGCCAGTGACAATTTAGACATTAAGTTGAACATTCAAAAGAGACTTAAAAATAGATAAACAAGGCCAGACAGGACACATTTATTATTAATATTTTATTCATTGAAGGGCACTTTGCTTTGGGTTCAAAATAAGTCCACCTTTCATACTTTACAGTTTTAAACTGTCTACTGTATACAATGAAGAATATACTGCTGTAAGTGTTTGAGGTACGATAAAATGTAAATATGTCAAAGATAAACGATGACACATGAGACCATTCCATTGTAGGCATTCTTGAGATGCCCAAAAATTAATTAAAGTGATAGAATCGAATACAATTTGCATGGAGCTTGAAGAATAAATATTGTGGTGAGCGCCACGGAGGGAACACCATGACTTGGATGACAGGCGTACCTTTATCTTGCCCTGTGCACAGAACAGAACACCTAAACATTGCTTTTTAACCTAAAACTAAACTACACATGAATATTTTCAACTCCCATAAACTCCCCCCCCCCCCCCCTCCTGAGGGGTTAGTCATCCCCGACAAACAGCCGTCTTGCAGGTGTCCGGGGTTCTCAGGAGGGTCACACTGGTTGGGGCATGGTGGGCTTTTGCGGCCCCCCTCCTCGACAGCAGGCGGGGCAGGGGGGCGGTGCAAGCCTGTCCCGGTGCAGCACCACCATGTGCCCCCTTCGCACTCTGCACAACGTCCATGATCTGTCCCTGGATGTCGGCCGGTTCCCGGCAGTGGCTGCGCCATTTGGGGGATCCACCCTTGGCGCTGGAAGAGCAAAACACCCATGCCTTGTCCCCAGGCGCAAAGGCCTGCTGTAGTCCCTCGTCCACTGCACCCCTAAGCGGGCCGGGCCCAGCGGATGCACTCATGGACCACCCCGGCGTCTGCCATTGAGTACTCCTTGGCAGCTGGTGTTGAGGATCCTCCGGCCACTGGCATTGAGGACCCCCCAGCGGCTGGCATTCAGGACCCCCGGCAGATGGCATTGTGGACCACCCCCTGGTAGCTTACATTGGTACAGACGCCACCCCAACGGCGGCTGATGGGGCCACAGCCTTCTGGTGGGAGTTCCGCCAAGCTCTCCTCCCAAGGCTTGGATGGAGCGACATGGTCTCAGAGCGAAAGATGAGCCTGGCCCGGGGCACATCGACATGGGCCCCCCTGACGGGCTCCCCATCCCGTCGTCTTCGTCCTCATCCCCCTGCTGGTGGCCTGCCACTCTGACGTGTGGGCGAGCAGAGGGTCCACTTTGGGGGGTGGCTCGCCTAAGGAAGATCGCCTCTTCCCGCTCCGCCTCCTGCAGAGCCTCATGCTCTGACTGGGGTCCAGCAAGCCACACATGCTGCCACAGGCTCTCAGGTGACAACGCACGCAGGAAAACATGCAGGGCAAGGTCCTCCTGGTCTGAACCCGGGGTAGCCACATTGGGCGTGGAGATATATATTTGCAGCCAGGGCACCCAAAGGCTCTCCCTCCAGCCGATAGCAGTTGGTCAATTGCTCCCAGCTCTCTTCGGCGTCTCTCCAGTGCGGCGGTGAGACACCCAAAGCTGCCCCGGTCAACTGGGGGCAGGTCTAGAAGGACCTGCACCGCTGGCCCCTCCAATCCCAAGGTGGACTGCAGCCTTTCCATCCTCCCAGTGGCTATACCGCGCTGCCAGCCGTACCTGGGACTGCGACGATCTCTGGCATTGCAGTACTCCCTCCAGCCACTGGGTAGCAGCTGGCCTCCAGCAGGCTGCACTCCCCAGCTGAGTGGCCCGCAAGCCGGTCACATTCCCACATCGCGTCCCAAAGCACACAACTTTCTTCCTCCATTTGCATCCCATATCTCACTTCTGACACCAATGTGGCGATCGCCACGGAGGGATTGAATGGGAACACCACGACGGGGGTACGTTTATGTTGCCCTGTGCCCCATACACCCCACAACTCCAGGTACAATGTTTATTGCAATTTTACAGTACTACCATGCGAACCCCTGCCAACCGGGGGTCACTCCTGGCAGCACACCTTTCACCAATGGTGGCGCAACACAACACAAACTATAAACACACAGATAACGAACGAATAAACACCCTAAAATCACACTACAAATAACACTAAGAACAGAATACCTAAACCTAAAACCGAACTACACATGAACATTTTCCCATAAGCCTTTGCGCCTTATGCATAAGGACCACCCCCCCCCCCGGCCGCTACAATATAATCCTCTTCCATGGGCAGTATCTTGATATGTGCTGATAACCCTACACCTAAATAATCCCTTAGATTGAGAGGAGCGCTGCCAAGGAGTCCCTGAGTTTACACCAGGAAATTACTGCTTGGCACAAGTAAAGATAATGGCTCATTTAAATTGATCTCGGTAACTTCTCCCCCCCACCGCCCTTAACATTTAGATGAAACCAAACTATACCCTCTCTTTGACTGCACGAAGAACAAACCAGCCCAATCAAAGAGACTTAGAGGAGTGAGTAAGCACAAAGATAAGCAGTGTGAAGTAGCATGTGAAGTGCTAATATGCAGAATGAGTTGCAGCCATAACGAGAAAGGGGTGAGCTCAAGATAACGCTGAAGAATTTTGAATGTTCTCGACTTGAATGCTTTTTAATGGCGTATCGACATATATTTACAGACAATACATAACAATACACATACAAAATGAGGGGACTAGAGTTAAGATGCTAATTCAGTGAGAGAGACGGCGAAACCACTTCCTACTCTGCTGTAGAATCACTTGTTTCTTATTTTATGTGGCAGGGAGGATCTCGACAGAAAGTATGCACATGAAGCTGAAGTCTCCCTACTTCTGCACCTGCTCATTACGATCTTGGCACATGATAAATTTTTTCCTGCACCAAGTAGGATCTCAGAAGCATTGGCACCCCACCCAAACCCCTCCCCCTCTTCTGGCCTTTTGATCATTTTGCTGTCCGGTAGAGAGCTCTGCAAAAGTGGAAACTTGTGTGTGATGAGATGGGAGGAAAGGAGCAGGGGAGACCCTGGTCAAATCAAGGTGACTGAACATTTATGAGGTCCTTGTTTGGGTGTCAGTTGCCAGCAGGAGAGGCTGTGAATTATTAAACCGTGAGGAAATAAAGAGTGGGTGGCGAGGCTTAGGTGAACTTTTACAGGACACACCCTGGCATTAATTTCACATCAAAACAAGATCTATTTGCAAAGAGATTCAGCCAGAGCAATACAGCAGCACTTGCAGAACATCCTGATAGCAGACACACTATCACTTGATAGCAAGACTATCAAGTGAGGGTGTAAGTGTAGGTGTGTGTGTGCGTGTGTCGTATGTAAGACCATCAATGTTCCAAATTTGATTTACATTGTCATACGATTTACGTTTATGTTTTCACATTAGGTATGATTGTTTTGTACTGTGCCTGACTATGACTGCGCCCCTCCTCACTCCGCCGACACTCAGCTTTCACATTCCTAATGTTGTTCCTTCCCTGAGTACACTTCCCTGTACACACTCGGATACAGTTGGTATGTACGTCGTTGGTTTGCGATTCACCAATGAACACAAAAGGTGATCCAGTAATTGGATGGAAACATGCCCAGGCAAGGGATATACAGTATAATATAATGCAAGCAAAAATAAAATAAAGAGTCTTAGTAATTTGAGGCATCCTTTGAAGTTTAGGATGTAAGCTGGTTAGGTTGTCTGCAGGTGTAATTACACTAGCCTTTGCACAACAAATGTAGCTAATGAATCCGAACAAACATATTGGATGACAGTAGCATTTCATACACAAGATTATTTGATGAGCAGCTATGGTAAGAAAATCACTCAATATATGCTCATCACTTAAATAATAATAATAATACATTTCATTTATATAGCGCTTTTCTAGGTACCAAAAGTCATTCACACACAATAAAATTAACTAAAAGTATGAGACAAAACATTGAAGCTAGAGTCGGTGAGATGGAGGGGAGGATGATTGTCAGGTGAATGCGAGCTTGAAGAGGTGGGTCTTGAGGGCCTGTTTGAAGGAGGGGAGGGTAGGTGATTGTCGGATGGGGAGGGTGTTCCAGAGGGAAGGTGCAGCAACTGAGAAGGCCCTGTCGCCCCAGGTCTGGAGCTTGGTCCTAGGGACTGACAAGCAGTTTGTGTCAGTGGACCTGAGGCGACGGGTAGGGGTGTGGCGGGGGAGGACGAGGTCGGAGAGGTAGGGAGGGGCCAGGTTGTTTAGGGCTTTGTAGGTGGTGATTTGACTGGGAGCCAGTGAAGATTGTGAAGGACAGGAGTGATGTGATCTTGGCGGCGGGTGGAGGTGAGCAGGCGGGCAGCGGAGTTCTGGATGTATTGAAGTTTGTTGAGGGTTTTGTTGGGTGAGCCGTAGAGGATGCTGTTGCAGTAATCGAGTGTGGAAGTGATGAAAGCATGGATGAGGGTTTCGGCGGCAGAAAGGGACAGGGAGGGGCGGAGGCGGGCAATGTTTCTGAGGTGGAAGAAGGCAGTTTTGTTGATGTGGTTGACGTGGGGCAGGAATGAGAGGGTAGGGTTGAGGATGATTCCGAGGTTGCGGACGTGGGTGGAGGGGGTGACGATGGAGCCATCAATGTTGAGGGAGAGAGTCTGAGCGGTGCGGGTGAGGGAGTTTGGGCCAATGATGATAATTTCTGATTTATTGCAGTTGAGTTGGAGAAAGTTTTGTTGCATCCATGTTTTTTATGTCTGTAAGGCAGGCGGTGAGGGGTGGAGTGGGTGGCTGGGGTGATGGTCTTGGAGGAGTAGGTAGAGTTGGGTTGTCGTCGGCCGTAAACAGTGGAAACGGAGGCCATGGCGGCGGAGAATTTGTCGCAAGGGGGAAGTCATGTACATATGAAGAGGAGCTGGGCCGAGGCACTGAACCTTGGGGACACCAATGAGTATACGAATGTATTGATATCTGTCGGGAAGAGGTAGGAGGATAGGAACGGGATAGGAGCCAGGACTAGGACGGTGGCCGGAGATACCAAGCGGAGTGTTTGAAGGCGTGAAGAAGGGATGGAGTGGTTGGATGGTGGTCGAACGGGCGGCGGTGAGGTCGAGGAGGATAACGGATGGTGAGGGAAGCCAGAGTCGAGCAGAGAGAAGGGCATGTCATTGGGTGATTTGGATTAGTGCTGTTTCTGTACTGCTGTTGAGAGCGGAAGCCGGATTTGGAATGGTTCGTGGAGGTGCTATCTGTTTGTCAAGGTAGGCTTTGAGTTGGGTGGCAAGGACAGCTCGTTCGAGGGACTTTGGACAGAAAGGGGAGGTTGGATATGGGCCGGGAAGTTGGTTGGGGTTGTCGGGGTCATGACCGGGGTGGGTGGGGTGTTCTTTTTAAATGGGGGTAACGGCAGCAAGCTTGAGGGAGGGGGGTACGAGACCAGTGGACAGGGAGGAGTTGATTATGTTGGTGATGAGTGGGGAGAAGGAGGGGAGGCAGGCCTTGACTAGGGAAGCGTGGGGATTGGGTCCGAGGGCACAGGTCTGAGGTTTCATGCTGGTGATTTATGGAGGTCAGCTGGCGGTGAATTGGTGGTGTATTTTGGCATTGAAAGCAATGACAGCAAGGAGTTGCATTTGGTGGTGGTGAAGGAGTTTGGGATGGTGTCCATGGGGTTGAGGAGTTTGTTGACAGTGGAGAAGAGCGTTTTGGGGTTGCTGGAGCCAGTATGAATGATGGAGGAGTAGTGGGAAGAGCGGGCATTGTTGAGGGCATCTTTGTATTGTTGTTGGTGAAGTTTGTAGGCATCCAAGTGAACAGTGAGACCGGTTTTGTTGGAAAGTCTTTCAAGTTCGCGGCCTTTGGCTTTGAGGTGACGGAGTTGATCGGTGTACCAGGGGGCGGAGTGAGTGAAGGAGATGGTTTTGTTTTTTGTAGGGACAATATCATCGAGACAGGAGGAAAGTGTAGTATTGCAGTTGTTAACCAGGTCAGTGAGGACTTAATGCTTTAAGTGTAATTAAAAATATATGATCAAAGAAGTTTGATTACGCAACCAGTGGGTCAATAACGCCTACCGCATTGATGCAATTGTTATCTTTCATTATCGGTCTCTTGACTGAGAGGAGGAGGGAAAGCTGAAATGACAATGATGGAATTGGCATTAAACACGAAGTATCTTGGGTAAATGTATCATTCTGAAGGCAGGTAATTGTCAGGTAATGGTAGGCACTGGTAATGGTAGGCAGGTAATTGTGATGTGAGTTTGGAATGTGTGGCCACAGAATGCTTGGACAGAAACCCTGTAGTGCTCAACTTACATAGGATACAATTGTCTTAAATATATGCAATAATGCATTGCCTTCATCTTGGTGGTTCAATGATCATATTAATTCATGTGAAAATACTTGATTAGTTAGAATGCTAGTGCAGTGCATGAGAATGATTAGACATTATTTTGGATTTTAACTTATAGGAGGAGAGAAATACAGTTTGTTTCTGTCAGAGGTGGACTGGTGTACCTTCATACAGCTAGTTGAAGGTGCCGCCTCGTCTGTCTCTCTGTCTCTCTCTATTCTATGTAAGCTACTGTACCTAGATATTAAATTGACCCCTCTTATCTTTTGTTTTTGCCCACCAGTTGTCGAGAAGGATACCAGGGCATCCGCTGTGACCAGTTCCTCCCCAAAACTGACACAATCTTGGCTGACTCAAGTAAGCGTAAGCCCGCCCCATTGCCTAAACACTAATATTTACAACCATAATACATTGGGAAATTCACAGGTCTTGAACAGGGGACATTGGACTGGGGAGCAGGTGAGTGTGGCAGGATGGGAGAACTCACACACACACACACAATCTTCCATATGAGGGCAGCGGTACCGGCAGGGGAGAGGCAGAAGACGTCATCGTGTGGTAGCGGGTTCAGAACCAGGTGGGCAGTCAGCTGGGCAGAGCTACCATGAAGGAGCAGGCAGACGGATGGTCGGGGACAGGAAGTTGATCAGGAATGTTGTAGACGGGGAACCCAATCAGCCACAGGGACAGGCGGACGGACACCAGGAAGTGTGACGGCAGGATTCGTGGTTGGGGGCAGAAGGCTGAGGCACTCTAAGGGGATTCGATGACGCAGGCGGGTCGGGACAGGGTTGGTAACGGATAATCAGGCAGCGGAATACTGGAAAGTCTTGCATGGGTAAGGGAAGATACAATCTGGCCGTTGACCCCCTGTGGTGCAAGCGCATGGAAGGCCGGAGCTTAAATAGGGAGTAAAATGTTACAGAGAGCAGGTGAAGCTGATGTAGCTGATGAGTTGATTGATTGATGGAGAGAGTTCTCGTCCGTTTCTGCCTCCATCATTGAAATAACAATGGCACATTGTACCTGTAGAACCCAAACCCCAATGCTAAACCTATACCATGTGAGAGGCCGATCGGTGGAGATCGGTGTGGGCCTGATGTGAAGGCTTGTGCCAACTGCAGGGAGAAGAGGTTTTGACAAACTCCCTGGTGTCCTCCTCCAGGGTGGCCCACCAGAAATGTTGAAGAAGTTTGTCCTGGGTCCTCTGGATTCCTGGATAGCAGGCCAACTTGGAGGCAGGGACCCATAGGAACACCTCAGGCCTCAGGGCTGGCGGAACGAACAGACGATCAGGGGGGCAGGTGCTGGGACTGGGTTGGTTTTCGGTGGTGGACTTCACTCTCTCCTTAATCTCCCAGGTAGGGAGCTGGGAGGATGGGTTCGGACCCTGTGGCAGATTCCTCCCCCTCCAAAAACTGGCATGATAGGGCCAAAAGCCCACAGGCGACCCAGGTCGGTAGGAGAGGGAAAAGTTAAAGCGGATGAAGAAGAGGGACCACTGGGCCTTTCAGCTGTAGGGATGTTTTCCGTGTTCTGTCCAGACCAAAAAAGTTGCTTAGTTCCCTTCAGCCATTATCGGCACTCCTCCAGCACTAACTTGATGGCCAGCAGATCCCGTTTGCCGATGTCATAGTTTCTCTCGGCCAGGGTCAGTCGCAGAGAGAAGGAGGCACAAGGGTGGAGCTTCTGGTCAATGACCACGTTCCAGGAAAGGACGGCCCCCATTCTCACGTCGGATGCATCCACCTCCACGATGAACGGCGGTCAGGATGAGGAACTTGGAGGATGGAGGCTGAGGTAAACCGGGCCTTGGTAGTCTGTAAAGCCACCTCAGTGGACGGAGTCCAGCTGAAGGACAACTTAGAGGATGTGAGGGCTGTGAGATGGGCAGCGATGGTTCTGTAGCTTCGGATCAACCGGCGGTAGTAGTTGGCAAACCCCAAGAACCGTTGCAGCTGCTTGCGAGACTCAGGAGTGGGCCAAGAGGCCAAGTGTGCAAATACCTTCGCCAGGTCTATCTGGATGCTCCCCTGCGCCACAATGTTTCCCAGGAACAAGACTGTCACTACGTTTCAAGTTTCAAGTATTTTATTGTCACTTAACAATTTACCTTTTGTGCAAAACGCCCGACTGCCGACAGTAATTATAAAAGAATACAAAATTGAAATAGAACTACAAAATAGAAGTAGGACTAGCAAAATAGAAATAGAACTATAAATATAAATTCTGTGTAAAATAAGAATACAATTAAATTAAATGGAATATACAACAAAATATCCAGGTGAGCAGTACACATATAAATCAATGTAATAAAATATACATTGTTATATGCTGACATTCACAGAATGTCACAGAATACCTTCTCAGACAGTCAACACAACATTAGCACCAGCAATTAGCACCAGGACTAGCACTAACACCAGCACTAGCACCAGCACTAGCAGTAACACTAGCACTAGCACTAGCACTGGCAGTAACACCAGCACCAGCACCAACACTTAACACTACTACCAGCACGAGCACCAGCAGTAACACTAACACTTAGCATCAGGACCAGCACTAGCTGTAACACCAGCACTAGCACCAACACTAGCTTCAGCAGTAACACTAGCACTTAGCACCAGGACTAGCACTAGCACTAGCAGTAACACTTAGCACTAGCACTTAGCTCTTAACATTGATGCCGAACTTGTTCAGCAGCCTGATGGCCTGACTGTGGAAGCTGTCTCTGAGTCTGCTCATGTGGCACTTGATACTGCGGTATGGCCTGCCTGACGGTAGAAATGTGTACAGTTTGTGGCTGGGGTGGTTATTGTCTTTAGTAATCCGTTTGGCCTTGGCCACGCAGCGCCTGGTGTATATATCCAGGAGGGAGGGAAGCTCACCTCCAACGATGTACTGGGCCGTCCGCACCACCCTCTGTAGTGTTCTAGGCTCCAGTGCGGTGCAGTTCCCGTACCAGACGGTGATGCATCCTGTAAGAACACTCTCGATGGTACAGGAGTAGAATGTTCTGAGGATGCGAGGGGCACATGTTGAATTTCCTCAGTCGCCTGAGGAAATACAGGCATTGTTGGGCCTTTTTCACCACGTGTGTGGTGTGCGTGGTGTGCGTGGTCCTCGGAGATGTGCATGCCGAGGAACTTGAAGCTGCTGACCCTCTCTACTTCAGCACCGTCGATGGAGATGGGGGCGTGCTCTCCTCTCCGCTTCCTGTAGTCCACGATCAGCTCCTTGGTCTTCTTGACGTTGAGGGCGAGGTTGTTCTCTTGGCACCACTGTGCCGTCGTCATCGTCGGCGATCAGTCCCAACACTGTCGTGTCGTCAGCAAAGTTAATGAAGACGTTGGAGCTGTGCATAGCCATGTAGTCGTGGGTGTACAGGGAGTAGAGGAGAGGGCTCAACACGCATCCCTGAGGGGCTCCAGTGTTGAGGGTCAGTGGCTCTGAGATGGTGCTGCCCATCCTCACCACCTGGCGGCGGCCCGATAGGAAGTCCAGTATCCAGCTGCACATGGTCGGGTGCAGGCCTAGACTCCTGAGCTTGGTGTCGAGCTTGGCAGGAACTATTGTGTTGAACGCTGAGCTGAAGTCCACAAACAGCATTCGCACACAACAGTTCTTCCCCTCCAGGTGAGAGAGGGCGGTGTGAAGTGCCATGGCAATAGCGGTGTCGGTGGATCTGCTTTGATGGTATGCAAATTGCCATGGGTCCAGCGTGGCAGGCAACATGGAACAAATGAAGTCCTTGACCAGCCTCTCGAAGCACTTGCTGACAATCGAGGTGAGGGCTACGGGACTCCAGTCATTCAGGCAGGTTACCTTGGGGTGTTTCGGGACAGGCACGATGATGGACATCTTGAAGACCTCGGGAACAACAGCCTAGGACAGGGACAGGTTGAAGATGTCTGCGAAGACTCCTGCCAACTGGTCTGCACATGCTCTGAGGACGCGCCCCGGGATGTGGTCGGGTCCTGCCGCCTTCCGGATGTCCACCCGCTTGAAGGCTCTGCGCACTTCAGCCTCGGAGATGTTCAGCAGGCTGCTCTCCTCAGGCAGCGCTGACTTCAGTGGGCTGCCGTTCACGTCGAACCGAGCAAAGAAGGTGTTTAGCTCGCCTGGGAGGGAGGTAGAGGAGTTCTCTACACTGCTGTTTCTCCCTCTGAAGTCCGTGATTGTCTGCAGCCCCTTCCACACACCCCTCATGTCGTGGCTCTTGAATTTGGTTTCTGGTTGGGATAAATCCGAACCGACTTAGTAGGAACAACGTCGTCTATGCATTTCTTGATGAACCCGGGGACTGAGGATGCGTACTCGCTGATGTTATTGTCCGACGCGACCCGGAACATGTCCCAGTCCACGTGATCAAAACAATCCTGCAGCATAGACTCCGATTGGTCCGACCAGCATTGGACCTCCTTCACAGCGATTGGTTGCTGCTTCAGTCTCTGCCTGTAGGCGGGGAGTAGTTGGATCGAGCGGTGATCCGATTTGCCGAACGGTGGGCGGAGGAGGGCCTTGTAGCCGTCCCGGAAGGGGGTGTAGCAGTGGTCGAGCATCCGCTCGCCCCGTGTGTTGCTTGTGATGTGTTGGTAGAACTTCGGGAGAACTTTTTTCAGATTCACCTTATTGAAGTCCCCCGCCACAATGAAAGCAGCCTCAGGGTGAGCCGACTCCTGTTCACTGATAGCCCCATAAAGTTCCTTCAACGCTATGTCCGTGTTGGCTTGAGGGGGAATGTACACAGCAGTCACGGTTACCTGCTGTAAACTCCCGCGGTAGCCAGAATGGTCGGCACATAAGCATCAGGTACTCCAGGTCTGGGGAACAGAAAGACTTGAGGGTCTGCACATGACTCTGGTTGCACCAAGATCTGTTTATCATGAGCCATACCCCCCCTCCACGATCTTTACCGGAGAGTCTTTGTTCTGTCCACGCGGTGGACGAAAATCCTGTCGGCTCGATGGCTGAGTCGGCAACCCCCTCCGACATCCATGTTCCGTCAGGCAGATGATGCAGTTGTCCTTTGTTTCCCGTGGAATTGTAATTACGAGCTGTAGCTCGCATAACTTATTGTTCGCTGTATTGTCCTTATTGAGACTGTATCATTAGCCAGTAGAATGGGGGAGTGGAGGTCGATTGGCACGAACGTCTCATGCCTGACTAGCATGCCGGCTCGCTTCCCTCTCCGTCGGCGCGCCTGCGTGGTGATCGCGCCTAAGTGGACGGAGATAGTCCGGCGACAAACTCGCGGGCGGGGACGTCGAGTCGAAAGACTTTGAAAACTCTTCGCGTAGGTCGGCGAGCGACCTGTCGTTCTCATATCTCCAGAAGTGTACAACTGTCGTAAGTGAACTTACTGCTAACTTCCTGTGCAAGGAAAGTCGCAATTAAAAGAATAAATAACAAAAAAGCCTCGTCGGCGTATGAGAGCTCGCAACACGGCAGCCATCACGTACGGCGCCATCTCAGGATACGTGGAACTCACACTTCTCGGCCTTAACAAAGAGGGAGTTCTCAAGGAGGTCTGGACATGGTGAACGTTCTCCTCCAGGAACTTAAGGAACAAAAGGATATTGTCCAAGCAGACAAAAACAAAGCAATTCAGCATGTGTCGTGGCAATTCTCCGATAAAATAAATGCGTCCAAGGCGAATGAGTCTAAACAGACAAAATACTTGTAGGAATTAAGAGTATTTAATGGATGCATCCACCAGACGCTGGGGGGAAGGCTCTGACTGTTGTGTGTGCCTACGCACCAAACAGCAGCTCAGAGTATCCGGCCTTCCTGGAGTCCTTGGGTGACATCCTGGAAAGGGTTCCGTCCGGGGACTCCATAGTTCTACTGGGGGACTTCAACGCACACGTGGGCAATGATGGAGAAACCTGGAGGGGAGTGATTGGGATGAACGGCCTGCCCGATCTGAACAAGAGTGGTGTTTTGTTATTGGACTTCTGTGCTAGTCATGGACTGGCCATAACAAACACCATGTTCGAACATAGGGTGGTTCACAAGTGTACCTGGTACCAAAGGTTGCCCCTTGTCACCGGTTCTGTTCGTGATCTTCATGGACAGAATCTCAAGGCGCAGCCGAGGTGAGGAGAGTGTCCGGTTTGGGGACCTCAGAATTGCATCTCTGCTCTTTGCAGATGATGTGGTTCTGTTGGCTACATCAGACCGTGACCTCCAGCATGCACTGGGGCGGTTTGCAGCCGAGTGTGAAGCGGTCGGGATGAGAGTCAGCACCTCCAAGTCTGAGGCCATGGTTTCTCTGCCGGAAAACGGTGGAGTGTTCCCTCCGGGTTGGGAGTGAGTTGCTGCCCCAAGCGAAGGAGTTCAAGTATCTCGGGGTCTTGTTCACGAGTGAGGCAAAATGGAGCGGGAGATGGACATACGGATTGGTGCAGCGTCTGCGTGATGCGGGCGCTGTACCGGTCCGTTGTGGTGAAGAGGGAGCTGAGCCGGAAGGCGAAGCTTTCGATTTACTGGTCCATCTACGTTCCCAACCCTCACCTATGGTCATGAGCTTGGGTAGTGACGAAAGAATGAGATCGCGGATACAAGCGGCCGAAATGAGTTCCTCCGCAGGGTGGCTGGGCTCAGCCTTAGAGATAGGGTGAGGAGCTCAGACATCCGGAGGGAGCTCGGAGTAGAGCCGCTGCTCCTCCGCATCGAAAGGAGTCAGCTGAGGTGGTTCGGGCATCTGATTAGGATGCCCCCCGGGCGCCTCCCTTTGGAGGTTTTCCGGGCACGTCCAACTGGGAGGAGACCCCGGGGCAGACCCAGAACCCGCTGGAGAGATTATATATCTCGTCTGACCTGGGAACGCCTCGGGATCCCCCAGGAGGAACTGGAGAGTGTGGCTGGGGAGAAGGAAGCCTGGGGGGCCCTGCTTAGCCGGCTGCCACCGCGACCCGACCCTGGATAAGCGGACGATGATGGATGGATGGATGGATCCACCAGACTCCTCTCTAGCAGAGTGAGTAACGAACAGATATTCACATGTCCCTTTTAAGCACACTTTACACCCCAGGGGTTTCCTGAGACAGCAATAAATCCCCACCCATGGTCCTCCGAATACCCAGTTCACATGGGATGGGGTTTTCCTGCCCAAGGAATCTCTGTTCCCTGTATAAACATTCATGGTTCACTCAACCTCCTCCCCAGCTGCTTATCTTTATGACCGGTCCAGGAAGGAGTCACCTTCATTTATATAGGGGTCTCCCTCATGCCATATAGTTTACCAGGATTGTCTGTCATAAAGATCTACTCCTGGAACATAATGCCAACAGAAAGAAAAGCCTTATATACACTTTTCCCATTACACATGTCTCTGAGCACGTCGTTGGAAAAAAGCGGGGCGTTGGTGAGATCAAAGGGCATCACCAGGTACTCTGTCTGGTGGGCGTGTTGAAGGTGGTCTTCCACTCCTTGCCCTCCCTGATCCAGGTCAGGTGGTAGGTTTCTGCGGAGATCAAGCTTGGAGAAGATAGTCATCCCCTGGAGTAGCTCGAAGGCAGAGGAGATCGATGCAGGCCCTCAGAGTCTTATCCTTCTTATCCACAAAGAAAAGCCCGCCCCTGCAGGAGAAGACGAAGGATGGTTGATGCCAGCGGCCAAGGAGTCATTGATATACTTCTCAATGGACTCTTTCAGGGGTGGACAGAGAGTAAAGGTGTCCCTTAGGTGGGGACATTCAAAATGGTTCCCCAGGATCCTTAACTCACTACCCTTTTCAGACCATGTGTGAAGCCCCAATCATTGGTCTACTACTTATGAGGAAAGATCCCTATTTTGTTTTGTTTTATCCTTTTCTAATTTGCTTTCCTCATCCTATGTTGTTCCATTCTTCTTTGGCTTGTTTTTGATGAGGGATGAAACTGCGTTTGCTTGCAGCTGCATGTCATGAAGATAAGCATGGGCACTGATCCTTTCCATCCATCCATCCATCCATTTTCGTCTGCTTATCTGGGGTCGGGTCGCGGTGGCAGCCGGCTAAGCAGGGCCCCCCAGGCTTCCTTCTCCCCAGCCACACTCTCTATGTGTGGCGTTCCCAGGCCAGACGAGATATATAATCCAGCGGGTTCTGGGTCTGCCCCGGGGTCTCCTCCC